>BQNB010014916.1:0-41768 GCA_026074375.1 Tanacetum coccineum | reverse complement strand
ATTGTGCTCTTAAGCATGCCAACTTCGATTTAAAGACTGCGGGCGATCATCGAAAGCTTCAACTCAATGAACTTAGCGAGTCACTAATCTACAAGGAGAAGACAAAGAAACTTCACGATTCCAAGATAAAGAACCGAATCTTCAATGTTGCTGATCAAGTCTTGCTTTTCAATTCCCGATTAAAGATTTTCTTCGAAAAGCTCAAATCCCGATGGTCCGGACCTTTCACAGTTACCGAAGTTTATCCTTATGGCACTGCCAAGTTGTCTCATATCGATGGTTCGAATTTCAAGGTCAATTGCCACCGTCTTAAGCATTACTATGGAGGGGATACACCACCATTGGTTATCCCGGACCTCCAGACTTTCCCTAAGGACAACTAAATTCAGGGATCGAGTCGAGCTTGCGACTCGGTGACCAAAAACAAGCCGCTTCGTGGGAGTTCACCCCATGCTTATCCTTTCTATTTTCTTTTCTATTATCTAATGTGTTGTGTTGAGAGAGGCTTGTTCTCTTTCTAATTTCTCGTTATGTGTTGCTTGTTTGTTGTGATTTTTGCAGGATTAACCCAACAATTTCTAAAAACTCTCGTGTCCGGTGTTGTTTCCCGTTCTACTCGAGCTTCTCATCCTTTGTGTGAAATTAGTTTGGGGAGATCCATATCCTTTCATCTTATCGATTCACGTTTATCTTTGCATACCTCATAAACGGCTTAGATTTACGTAGATACCCGACTTTAAACATTGAGGACAATGTTTCGTTTTAGTTTGGGGAAGGGAATCTATCGATTTGATGTTGCTTGCTTATTGTTTTGTTCTCACGTACCCGTTTTTCCCACAAAAATAGCAAAAAATTTAAATTTTTAGTCATATATATAAAAAAATAATTAAAAAAAGTGTTAAGACAAAAATGTAGGTTTTCCGCTGGTAAGAATAAGAAGTAATTTTTGACCCGATCGTACGTGTAGAGTTCTAGCTTTCTCCCTTAACAATTAATGATGATAGTTTGTGCTAGTCTCATGTAGACTTTAAACATGCTAGACTTGAAATCATTAGTAAAAGAAAACTTGTGCTAATCTCAAGTAGATTTTAAATATGCCAAGTTGGATTTTATATAGGCTAAGTATTTGCGAATTTCTTTTGCAAAGAATAAGAGATGATAGTGTTATTTACGAAGTAGGATGCTAAACAAAGTTTATTTGGAAAGCTTAAAGGCTTATAAGAATAACTTGTGGTTTTTCTTCCCCGAAGTTCTTAAAATGACTAATTATACGTGTTCTCTTTAATTTTTACAATTTAGAGTTTTACTCTAGAAAGTCTAATCAACATAGTTAGAGAAAAAGTTTTATCGATGAATTCAACATCATTTGTAAATAAGAATCTTAGTTCAAGTTTATACTTTGGTTTTCTAAAATGAAATTTTTACTATTTGCAAAAATAATATAATTCAGTTTTACGTAAAAAAAAATTGATCAAAATATATAGTTAGTGAATAAAAAGGATGCAAGTTATAAATCCTTAAGTGTTAATAATTAATATACAAACTCCATCGCAATAAAGTACATGAGCATTAGTCGAAATATGTTTGCTACATCGTGTCGGAGGCGTGGCCGATGTTGTAGCCTACTAAAGGACTGAGGTTTAATAATGTTGCTTTATTTTTGTCTTACTTTGTACCTTAAAGAGCCTAAGGGTATATGGTGCAAATAAGATTGGTTCATTCTTGTCTTAAAGAGCCTTAGGGTATATGACATGAATGGTGCCTTGCTTGAGTAACTTAATAAAAGCCAAATTTTGGTCGCCTCAATGTGGACTTTAATCTTGATTGCATTTGATCTTTTGAAAAGGGCTAGGAGCTAATTATTGCGTTCTTTACCATTACGCTTTATTTTTGGAATTAATAAAATATCGAAACAAAAGTCTTAAAGAGCCTTCGGGTATATGACTTAAGTAAAATCCTGAGATACAAAAGTAGGATTTGCGGGAGGAAAAGTAAGTACACAATTAGTATTTATGAGTAGTGTTAGTGTCATGACTTGTAATTAACAATGATCTTGTTTTTAAGCTTAGCATGGGAAAAGTGAAAAATCGGGGATGATGAAGTTATCTTTTAAACACTTAATTGTGCTTTTTGTTCTATGATCCTAAAAGTTACCAATGAGGTAATGAAAACAATACATTATGTCAACACAAATAAATTGTAGTTAGGTAGTTAATTATCAAGAAAAATCATAAAAAGAGAAAAATCTTAGAAAATGGGAAGTCGGGTGTTTTATAACTTGTGATCTCTTAAATCTTTGCTACTTTTCAAAGGTTTAGTTTGGGAAATTTTAGAGGTATTTGGTTATAAGGCATGTGATATTGCGTGAGGACACACAATCGTTTAGTTTTGGGAATTTTGATAAGTGTAAAATACACATATCCGTTTGTACCTAAAATAACCCAATTAAACCCAAAACAGACCAAGGATGGTTTATAATATGCTTGTATTTTGTGTTTTGGTGTGCTGGTATGGATAAGTCATAAAATATCAAGAAAAACATTCAAAAACGAGCTAGCCCGGACACGAGAATCAGAAGAGTACAAAGCCAAAGCTCCAAAAGCCCAAAGCCTTTGCCAAGTTTCCTTTTATAACATCTCCAGGGACCAATCTTGCTATTTTCGAAAGTTATTTATAACTTGAAAGAGAGAAAAGAAAGACAAGGACCAAATGTGTTAACTTCCCAAACTCCAACAGTTTTAACTGTCAAAAAAAAAAGCGGCCACACCCCTTTTACTATTCTTCGTCTCCCCGTTTCACCCTATGGTGTAAAAAAGGGGGCAAACCAAATTAGCGGTGCGGTTGTAATTCAAGGAAGCTCAAGCACAAATACAAGGACAAATTAGTCTAATCAAAGGGATACTTATCCTAGCTCAAGCTCAAAGGCCACGTAATCAAAGAAAGAAGCACAAATAGTGGTGGGTTTTGTGCTAAACTCACTCACAAAACTAGCACAAACGTCACATCAAAGAATGCCACGCTGGCAATCCTCAGGTGTGCACATCTTGATCTAACGGCTCAAAATTTAGCCCCAATGATTGATGGATTGGATGGCAGAGATTGATGGGAGCTCAGAGGGCCTAGAAGCTTCATCTTGGCACTATAAATAGGCCTCACCTCTCACACAAAATGGGAGTATCTAGTTTTTACGTTTTTTATCTAGTTTTTAGTAATTTAGTCTAGTTTAAATTCGTGCTTTTATGTAATTTTCCTTTTTCAAGTAATGTAATCAGCCTCTTTAGTTAATGAAATTCAGCTTTTAGTGTTTTAAATCTCATTTTCTAAGCTCTCATTTAAAGTCATAAGCTCTCTTAATAAGCCAAATTGTCTCAATAAGCTCATATTAAGCTCTTTCAGTCTATAAGCTGAAATAGAGCTGTCTGAATTTAGAATTAACCTTATCTAAACCTTAAATCAGTTTAATCTCATATGGATCTTATTGTAACCAAGCTTTTGGAAGGGGATCTTACTTTGGAAGAGATCCCAAGGACTTATACCTTAGCTTATTAATAAGCTAAGGAGCTTGTAGCTGCCTTTATTGGTCCTCTTGTTCAGCTAGAGGAGTTTGTAAGTTTCTCTTTCATTTTCCTAAAATTCTAGTTTTAAATAATGATATTATTGCTTGCTATGTTTAGATCTGTTTATTTGCTTATTCTCTTTGCTTATTAGTGTTTAAATATCTCTTCTAGTGCTTATTAGTTGTTTGTCCTAATCTGTTTTTGCTTATATAGTTATAGATCATTAGTTGCTAATTTCTGTCATAAAAACTCATAAAATCCAAAAATATTAGTTTAAATAGTTTAGATCTTAGATTAAGGCTTATTCAGTTGTTTAATCATGATTATTAAGTTTGTTTTAAGCTAGTTTTTATCTGGTATTAGTTTTTGTGCATCAAATTTCTCTTAAAAAGCTTTTCTAAATCCTGTCAAAATGGTAAAGGGGTGTTTGGTTTAGTGCAGTCTCAAAATTGCACTAGCAGTACTAACCTAAGTTAGTACTGCTGACTCTTTACACTACCAGTACTAACTAAAAAGTTAGTACTGCCTTCACAAGTTAGTACTGTTAGTATAAATTTTAGCTTTTCAAAATTAAGTAGGAATTAAGTTTAGATTTAGTTATAGCTTATTAAGATTTTAGTTTCAGTTTTCTAGCTTATTTCATTACTCATTACGTTTTCAAAAGTCAAATTGCATCAGCAGTACTCTCAAAGTACTGCTGAATTTTCACACTAGCAGTACTAACCTCAGTTAGTACTGCTGTGTTCTCAGCTTAATTTAGATCAGTAATTTTAGGATTTAGCTTATAAAATTCAGTAGGATTTAAGTTTTCATATAGCTTAATTTAGTTTAAGTCTTAAATTTTGTTTTCTAGCTTATTGTCTTAGCTTATTTTGCTGTCAAAAGTCTTAAAAAACCTGAAAATTCCAAAAACAGTAGGAACTTAAGTAAAGTCTAAATTTGTTAATTCAGCTTTTAAGTTTAGAATTTATAGCTTATTTAGATGGATAAATAGTAGTTTGGTAAGTCCTTAAAGTTTTAGAGTCTAGTTTAGCTTATTAAGGTTTTTAGCTTACTTGGATTTTGTGTTACTTTGCTTATTTCCTGAGTTTGCTTACTTCTTGATCAATTTCAGTAGCATAAGAGTAGTTTAAGCTTTGATTTCTTTGCATTCTTAGATTAAGCACATCTTAAGCTCTTTAGGACTTCTTTCCTTTTTCATTTTGATCTAGTTTTGAGTTTCTTATAGCTTATTTTCTAAAACCAAGGGATAAACCCTCCTTTCTGTAACAGCTTAAAGATAAGCTCTTTGTGAGCTTATTTGTAAGTTTCAGCCCAAGTAGCCTTTATTAATCTTGTTCCCCTTAGCTTCCTTTACAACTTTGCTTCTTTGAGTTTTTCATTTTAAGCACTTTTCAAATTTCACCTTAATTCGGGTCTTAGTTTGCTGTCGGGATAGATTCTTAGGGTAGAAAGTGTAACTTTTCGATTTAGGTTTAATTTTTAATTAGTTTAATTAAGAGTTAAATAAAAAGTAAAAAATTAGGGCTTTAATTTCTAGAAACCAAATCATATATCCTTGCTTATTCAAATCAGGATCCGAACTTAAAACGTGGTTTCAATTGCACTAGTCATTGGGGATAACGACCCGGGTGATCATACTTGCCCGGTTTATTATACGTATTCTATATATATATATCTTTGTGAGTGGAATTGTCCAAGGGATATTTGGGGATTTCCTTAATTTCTCTATAAGTATATTATTTTATATGTATGTAAAACTGCAATCAGCGGTCCATAATCTCAACCGGTTCTTCAATGAAATTGAGCTTTTCTTTAATGTGGATTTCGTCCAATAGAATTACGAGCGGTTCATTGGATAAGCACTTCTTAAGGTTCGAGATGTGAAAGGTACTATGAACACGGCTTAGCTTCTCTGGTAATTCTAGTTGATATGAAACCGTTCCCACCTGGGCGAGAATTTTAAAAGATCCAATATAACGAGGGTTCAGCTTTCCCCGTTTGCCGAAATGTATTACTCCTTTCAAGGGCGATACTTTCAACATAACCTTATCCCCAACCTAAAACTCTAATGGCTTACGTCTCTTATCAGCGTAGCACTTTTGTCGATCACGTGAAGCTTGTAGACGATGCTTGATTTGGATAATCTTCTCTGTTGTCTCACGAACAATTTCTGGTCCAGTAAGCTGAGCGTCTCCCACCTCAGCCCAACAGATAGGTGACCGGCATTTGCGACCATACAACGCCTCAAAAGATGCCGCCTTAATACTTGTATGATAGCTGTTATTGTAAGAGAGTTCTATTAAGGGTAAATGTCTGTCCCATCCCTTCCCGAAATCTATCACACATGCTCGGAGCATGTCTTCCAATGTTTGGATAGTCCTATCACTTTGACCATCTGTTTCGGGGTGATATGCCATACTCATATCTAATTAAGTTCCAAAAGCTTCTTGAAGAGATTGCCAGAATTGGGACACGAACCTACCATCATGATCAGAGATGATCGAAACAGGCACTCCGTGTCTCGACACCACTTCTTTTAAGTATTGCCTGGTCAGTTTCTCTATTGAGTCATTCTCCTTTGCTGGTAGAAAATGAGCAGATTTAGTGAGTCGATCGACTATAACCCAAATCATATCTTGCCCACTTGCCGTTTTTGGTAACTTTGTCACGAAGTCCATAGTTATGTTTTCCCATTTCCATTCAGGGATTTTTGGTTGTACCAATAGACCAGACGGTTTTTGGTATTCTGCTTTAACCTTTGCGCAAGTCATACACTTTCTCACATATGTGGCAATTTCTGCTTTCATGTTGGGCCGCCAGTATAGCTTTTTTAAATCTTGGTACATTTTGTCCGATCCAGAATGGATCGAATACTTTGACTTATGCGATTCACGCATAATCAAAGCTCTCAAGTCACCAAACAGTGGTATCCAGCTTCTATTCCTCAAACATAAAGTTCCATCAGCACGTGGCTCTAGATTCTTAATCATGCCATGTAGATCTTCTGTTCCGTAATTCTCTTCTTTTCTCGCCTCAACCTGAGCATTCAAGATCTGCGCAGGGAGGTTCAAACCAATTGTCATAACCAAGGCTCAAACTCGCAGTGGCTTAGGTATACTCTTTCGGCTTAATGCATCAGCCACCACATTCGCCTTTCCCGGGTGGTAGCGTAACTCGCAGTCATAGTCACTTAACAGTTCTAACCACCTACGTTGCCTCATATTCAACTCATTCTGATCTATAATATGTTGCAAACTCTTATGATCAGTGTACACAACGCACTTCGTGCCGTAAAGGTAATGTCTCCACATCTTGAGAGCGAACACCACAGCTCCCAATTCCAAATCATGTGTCGTGTAGTTCTTCTCATGGATTTTGAGCTGGCGGGAAGCATAAGCTATGACTTTCTCTTTCTGCATCAACACTGCGCCTAATCCCTTATGAGAAGCATCACAATATACTACGAAGTTTTCACTTCCTTCGGGCAATGCCAAAATCGGTGCACTACACAACTTTTGCTTCAATGTCTGGAAAGCAGTTTCCTCCTTTTCACCCCAATTGAACTTTACACTTTTCTGAGTCAGCTTTGTCATAGGCTTGGCAATCTTGGAGAATCCTTCGATAAATCGTCGGTAGTAACCGGCAAGACCTAGAAATTGGCGAATTTCTGTTGGAGTTTTGGGTGATTCCCAATCCTTGATTGACTCAATCTTCGCAGGATCAACATGAATGCCTTCGCTATCAATCACGTGTCCAAGGAATTGTACCTTTGATAGCCAAAAGTCACACTTTGAGAACTTAGCGTACAATTCTTCCTTCTTGAGCAGCTCCAAGATTAGTCTAAGATGTACATCATGTTCTTCCTTGGTCTTAGAGTAGATCAAGATGTCATCGATGAACACGATCACAAATTTATCTAGGTATGGTCTGCATACCCGGTTCATCAAATCCATGAACACTGCCGGCGCGTTAGTCAACCCGAATGGCATCACTTGGAACTCGTAATGACCATAGCGAGTTCTAAACGCTGTCTTTGGGATATCTTCATCACGAACTCTGAGTTGGTGGTAACCAGACCTCAAGTCGATCTTTGAGTACACACTTGACCCTTGTAACTGATCAAACAAGTCGTCGATTCTTGGAAGTGGGTATCAATTTTTTAAAGTAAGCTTGTTAAGTTCATGGTAATCGATACACATTCGGAAAGAGCCGTCTTTCTTTTTGAAAAACAAAACTGGAGCTCCCCAGGGTGAGGAACTTGGCCTTATAAATCCCTTGTCAGATAGTTCTTGTAGTTGAGTAGACAATTCTTCCATCTCCGACGGTGCTAACCTATACGGGGCTCGAGCTACAGGTGCAGCACCTGGGACTAAGTCAATTTGAAATTCGACTTGTCGTGTGGGTGGTAATCCAGGTAAGTCTTCTGGCAAAACTTTTGGAAAGTCCAGTACAGTCGGCACGTCTTCAAGTCGCTTCTCCTCTAACTTGTCTTTGTTTTCCTTCACCGTAACCTATGCCAGAAATAGTTGAAAACCTTTCTCCATATACTTTTGGGCCTTTTCACATGATATAATGCTCAACTTTAATTTCTTCTCCTTGACACCTTTGTCTCCTTGAACGATCAGAATTTCATTTCCATAAGGAATACGCACTATCTTCTCGTCACAGACAATCACTGCATGATTCTTTGCTAACCAATCCATTCCAATGATAACGTCAAAACTACCCAACTCTATAAGCATCAGGTCGATATTAAATGGATTTCCTAACAATCCTAATGTACAACCCATAAGCACAGTGTTGGTTTCTGAAGTCCTTCCGTCAGCTAGTTCGATAGTGTAACTAACGTCTAAGGCATAGGGTATGATGTCTAGCAATGCACTAAAAGTATTTGATATGAAACTCCTATCGGCGCCAGAATCAAATAACATATAATCATGATGATCATTGAGAAGGAACGTACCCGTGACAGTGTTGGAACCTGGGTTTACGTCACCTCCTCTTAGGGCATATGCTCTGCCTCTTGCATCAGGAACTCTTGCTTTGTTTCCACGGTTTTGGTTCTTGATCTTGGGGCAATCACTCCGAATTATTCTAAGTATGGTCTGCAAACCCGATTCATCAATCCATCAATACTGACGACGCTTTAGATCAACCCGAAAGGCATCTACTTGGGGAACTCGTATGACATAGTGGGTCCAAAATTCCGTCTTTGGAATATCCTCGTTACAACTCTAGTGTTGGTGATAACCAGACCTCAAGTCGATCTTCGAGTACACACTTGATCCTTGCAACTAATCAAACAAGTCGTTGATTCTCGGAAGTGGGTATTGATTCTTTACAGTAAGCTTGTTAAGTTCACGGTAGTCAATACACATCCGAAAAGAGTCGTCTTTCTTTTTGACAAACAAAACTGGAGCTCCCCAGGGTGAGGAACTTGGTCTTATGAATCCTTTGTCAGAAAGTTCTTGTAATTGAGTAGACAATTCTTCCATTCTGATGGTGCTAATCTATACAGGTCACGAGCTACAGGTGCAGCACCTGGAGCAAAGTCGATTTTGATTTTTCAACTGTCGTACTGTGGTATCCAGGTAAGTCTTTAGGAAAAGACTCCATAAGAGTCCCTGGTAATGTTTAGCGTACAGTCGGCACGTCTTCAAGTCATCTTTCTCACTTCGACTGTCTTTGTTTTCTTTCATCGTAAACTGCGCCAGAAATATGTTGATAGACCTTCTCTCATAACTTTTTGGGCCTTTACACATGATATAATGCTCAACGTTGATTTCTTCTCCTTGTCACTTTTGTCTCCTTGAACGATCAGAATTTTGTTTCCGTACGGAATACGCACTATCTTCTCATCACAAACAATCACTGCATGATTATTTACTAACCAATCCATGCCGATGATAACGTAGAAACTACCCAAATCTATGGGCATCAAGTCGATATTAAATGAATGTCCTAAAAATCCTAATGTACAGCCTCTAAGCACAGTGTTGGTTTTTGAAGTCCTTTTGTCAGCTAGCTCGACAGCGTAACTAACGTCTAAGGCAGAGCGAATCATATCTAGCAGTGTACTAAAAGTATTTGATACGAAACTTTTATCGGCACCTGAATCAAATAACATATAAGCAAGATGATCGTTGAGAAGGAACGTACCCGTGACAGTGTTGGAACCCTAGTTTGCGTTACCTCCTCCTAGGACATATGTCGTGCCTCTTGCATCAGGAACTCTTGCTTTGTTACCACGGTTTTAGTCTTGACTTTGGGACAATCCTTTCGGTAATGTCCTTATGCACCACACTCAAAACACGTAATAACTCCCTGATTTGGCCCTGGAGTTCCTTGAGTAGGTACAGTCACAACAGATCTATAATCCCTGGCCAGATGTCTAATCCTCTTACAGTTACGACACTTAGCAGTACACTGTCCTTCGTGGTGTAGCTTACACTTATTGCAGAAAGGAAGTGTTCCTTCATAACCATTCTTCTCATTGTTACCAATCATATAGGCTCTAGCAACATTCTGACCTCTAGTATTTTGTCGTTTGTAGGGTGGTTTTTGCCCACAGTTGTTTCTATAGTTGTTGTTCAATCTCCTCTTGTTCTCTGCGTTTCTTACAACATAGCCCCTTCACTTTTGATCCACAAGTGTTGGCAATTCGAATAGCATCTTGTAGTCTTGTGGTTCTACAGCAATTACATTCCCGTGGATATTATCAGGAAGACCTCCAAATGATTTCTCTACCCGATCTTCCTCCTCGGGGACCATTTTGGTACACGACATGGTCAACTCTGGAAACTCTTGAAATCCCAATAGTCCTCTTATGTGAGTTCCACCAAGTTAGTGCACTGTCCAACAGGGTGCAAGTAGCATACTTAACTTGGGACTTCTCTGGGCAGTTGCTGATATGGAACATTGTTTCCATCTTCTCAAACCATCTTATCAATCTACAACTTCTTCTGTTCCCTTAAAGTT
This sequence comes from Tanacetum coccineum, assembly GCA_026074375.1. NCBI lineage: Eukaryota > Viridiplantae > Streptophyta > Magnoliopsida > Asterales > Asteraceae > Tanacetum > Tanacetum coccineum. The sequence goes on along the minus strand of BQNB010014916.1, from coordinate 31,230 downwards.
GAGTGGTTGACATTTCATGAGTCCTGGTAGGTCATTCTCTAGCAACAGGGGTCTAGCCCTCTCCATTCTCATCTGGATCTCATTCTCTACATTTCAGGTGTCCACAAGGGCATTTGTACGACATCAAGGCCATTTTGGCTTTGGTTTCATCCTCGAGAGCAATTGGCGTCAACGGGTCGACTCATGAGCAGCCAACGCTTCTTCCACGCATCGGTTAAAGAGTTCTTCGATTGCTTCAGGGTTCATACCGGAGCGAGTGATAGTCATTGTTCTACATCACAAGACACAACCCATGGTGAGATTTTGAAACGACTACACTATCATAAGATAACGATAATTTCATACATGCTATGAAATAAAATATAATTACAACATGATTGTTAGAACGAATAAATAACAATATAGATAAATAAGCAAGAGAATCAAAACAAGCTTTTCTTTTCATGAATAACAGCATAATTCTGTTACAACCAAAATCCAAAATAGGTACATGATCCACAATTATTTCTACTGCTAACATCTTGACCTAACCATCAGTCTAGTTCCTCATTGTCAAGGTGCCAACTAGTTTCTAAGGGAAAAAACCCAAATGTCCTCTCAACATATACTCCAACCTCCTAATCTCCCCTGAGTATCATCACGATTCCTACGAACCTGAAGAAACTCCTCCTGTGAAAGAGACATGTGAAGACGAAGACTGTTCACACGATCCCTCTCGATATCCAACATAGCACGAACCTTAAGGTTCTCCAACCTCAAGCTGTCAATCCTCTCGATCATACTAACTCTCTGTCCCCATCTAACACTGATTTCAGCTCCGACCATCTTGAGCATCTCAATCCACGACATTCCTATCAATTATCAAGACCTCAGACATGTGATGGTATAAAGTTACGCACAACATCATCCAAGTCAATTGGCATATCCTCGAATGACCTAACAATGCCATCCCTAGTGCCAGATGAATCAAAAGAATCCTCTCCAGCTGGCTCTACAATCTCCTCCTTAATTATTGGTGCCGACATCGAGTTGATACCTACCTCAACCGTGTCTCCAGCACTGGTGTCAGCCTCATATCCCTCAATGTCATCCCTGACATCCCTAGGGTCAATCTCAACATGATCTCTAACGTCATCCCCATCACCAATACCTAACTCCATATCAACCTCAGTCTCTATAGGATCAACCTCGACATCCTTCTCTATGCTAGCCTCAGACGAATATGAATATCTGAACCTCTTACAGTGTAAAGATCATACGGGTAGGAGTCCCCCCCCAATGATCCCATAACTGGCGTAGATGATGGTACAGAATCAACCGGGGATCTACATCGCTTGCGAGATGGTCTAGCAGAACATAAAGATGAATGCAAGGGTCTCTCTGATGAATCTCCTGAAGATGACTCTAATGTAGTCGGTGGATACAAAGTAGATAATAGAGCAGCACACCAATGACAAAATGCCTCACTACGTCAGGGTGCTCTTCTCAGAGGGTAACCCAATCTAGGTGATATATCTCTAGTTGAAGATCCAGAATGAGCCTAATCTGGTGCATCCAAACCCGAAGAATGAACTGGCAAAGAATCCAAAGATGAACTAAAAAAAGATGAGTGGTGGTCTAAAGAACGAGGTGATACATGCCTCGATGCTAATCTACGAGCAGGAATAGGTCCAACTCTCTTCCTCGCAGTCAACAACTTACGCGGCCCATTAAGATGGGTGCGGTAAGGTCGACCAAAAGGAATAGCCTCCCCGGGTCAGATAAGAATCGCTGACCGTTAACGAATCCCGGACGGGGTAGTAACAGGACCAATAGGAAACTCAGATTATGAAGATATGGAACTTAGTTGTACCACTGCTCCTCCAACGAGCAACGTAGCAACATAAGGTCCTGCATGGTGGCCATCAAATAATCAGGAGCCTTAGAAGAATCGGCATAATGGTGAAATAGCTGGTAGCAGAGAAATGTGCTCTGGTGAAGACATCTCATCTGGTGAATCAGAATCGGAATCCGAATAGGGAATCAAGCCACACAATCCAGTGGGTGAAGCGACAAGAGTCGTCTCAACCACAGGAGCGGCAGATGAAATAACAGGAGCAATAGTAGAAGTCTCTGGAGCAACCACAGAAGTAGAAGGAATAACAGTAGGAATATCACCAAAAAGAATAACCCGAGAGGGCGGTGATCCCACACTCTCATCCGAAGAATCAAAAGAAATAGCAATAGCTGAAGCTGCCATGATCTGCACAAGCAAAAGTTTATATAAATCTCCTTTATATGAAACCATGCAAGGCATAAAGAAATGATGAAATGAATGGCAAGGTAAATATGGCAATATATAATAGCCTCAAGTATATATAGGAATCTTATATATATATATATATATATATATATATATATATATATATATATATATATATATTTATATATATATATATATATATATATATATATATATATATATATATATATATATATATATATATATATTAGCAAGGATAGCCAATACGTAAGCACAAATAGAGGCACATAGGATCACATACTGGTTATAGACCAGACCTAGTATAACTACCTGGTTCTCTATAACCTTGGCTCTGATTACCAATCTGTCACACCCCCAGACGGGGCCTGGACGGAATACGTGTCTGAGGGCGTGACGTCATAACAATCCGAACACAAAGCAATAAAGAACGACCACTAATCATGGACGTTTTGAAAAGTTATCAGTTCATAAAAGAAAATTAATTTAAGTTTTTACAACGAATCATAAGAGAGTTAAAAGTAGCGAAATCATAACAAATTTGAACAATGACAACGAGTATGGAAAAATAGAATAAGTCCCTTGTAAATTGGCAAAGTCACATAGCACATAGACTCCTTTACTAGCATCAAGAATCAAGCCAAGCTAAGCACCTAAAAAACATGTTTAAAACGTCAACATAATGTTTGTGAATTCATATGTTTACAGTTAATACAAGAGGATACCACAAGATTTCAAAAACACGCAGCGACTACTATAACAGATACAACATCACATAAAAGTATTTACTAGTTAGAGCTAAGCCTCATACACCGATGCTAATAAACATGGCATATCATATCATCCACACATTATTCCTGCCCATTAACTGGTGTCACCAAACCAAAACCACACAACGTAACATTGACATGACATATATTCCTTTAATTCTTCGTTAAGTGAAACCAAAGCATATATGGATAATAGTCCAATAGATCTATTTACGCATTCTCGCCTCTACGTTAAACAATCCAATTGGCCATAGGGGACTAACGGTTCATGATAGTTCGGGCAATAGTGGTTTGTAAGCAACTTAGGCATTTTTAAGTCGCTTAAAACCTCAAAACTTATTCGGAACAGCAACATGTCTTTTCATAAATACTCCTAAAAATCCATCCAAACGCCATAATAGTGCTTATTCTAGCCTAATCCCATCACTAACAAACCAACCAACAAAACCACACTAATCTAACCAAACCCCTCAATTCTATCGTTTCAACACACTTTTCAAAACTATCTCACCATAACTTATAAAACAACAAACATAATACTTCCATTTTTATAAAAGTTGTCAAGTTACTTTTATCATTTCTTTTAAAAAGTAACACAAACACATGGATTCTTAAACTTTAACAATATTCATAAGCATAAAAGAAATGAAACAAGAGATGACCAAGAAATACTTACAAGAATGAAGAAACAAGTTGAGAATCACAAGATCTATACTCAAGATGACTAAATCTATAAAACTCACTTATAAAATTAGAAACCATAATTTTATAATCTTGAGAACTCTTGAAAATGGAAGGTTTAAGGTTTCAAACAACCTTAGATAGTCTTTGGAAATGATCTTGGTATACTTGTATCTTGCTTAAAAATCAAAGTTATGGAATTTGGTATGTTAATGTATAATGCCGTGAGCTAGGGAGCACAAAGGAAGATAGAGAATATTTATGAGGCTAATGAATAAACGATAAACCTAAGTTGAAGTGGGAGATGCTTAATAGATGCTACGACGTTGAACCATGTGACCAAGTGACTAGCAAATTTTATGCACCAAGGTCTTTAAGGTCCATGTGGGCGTCGACTATATGAGCCAAAGAGGGGAGGACAATTGTTCAAGCCAACTTTGGCTCCAAGTTTAACTCATGGCTTGGTCTTGGCTCACCAATAATGGTCCAAGTGTGTAAGAATGGCATGCATGCAAGTCACTGGACAACAAAGTTGTCATTTTCCTTCACATGCATCGGTTAGTTTTCAAATTTTTAGTTAGTAGGAGCCATCAATGATTTAATATCAAGTCCAAGCTTGTTCCACAAGCTAAAATTTCATGGTAGTGGCGAGGCAGATATGATCATGAATATTGGACTTAGGGATATAATATTATCGTAACATGAGTTTACACGAAAAGATTTCGAGTTTTTTCGGGTCTTGTATGTCAAAAACTTGAAAAAACACCAATTTAAAATTAAAAGATAAAACCCTAAAATTAATATCAGAAGTGATTAAAAATCACTAAACACTTAGGAAAGTTAAAATATCTCATATAAGGCCTAAAATTATTAATAACCGATGCCGGGACGTGCCGGATGACGTTTTTCAGATTTACGCGGTTTAACTTCTCGGTAAACTATCGGATTCAAATGTAACGTATAAAAGTCAAAAGTAATGATCGGAAAAGTTTAAAAATATTGACCTAGAATTTACGGGGTGTGACATCCTTTCCCCGTTAAAAGATCTTTGTCCTCAAAGCTTAGGACGTAGCTTGAGACGCGGATTAAGGGTTAGCGAAAAGATGAGGGTACTTTTTCTGCATTTGTCCCTTCGAGCTCCAATATACTCGTACCTCTTCTTGAAATTCCAACGAAACCCTTCATGATTAAATACGACTTTGCTTCAAACTTTAACTCATGTCCATATTTCCAACATCTCTTCAATGAAATTAAGCCTGTCGTCGACGGGATTTTCTCCAACTAATAGCGAGCGGATTTGTCGGATAAAACTTTCCTTAATGTTTAGACATGACAAGTACTATGAACAGCGGCTTTAGTTTCTTGTAACTCATTCGATATGACAATCCGTTCTAACTATGGAGCGAGATCCTAAAAGGTCTAATGTTAACGAGGGTTCAGCTTTCCTCGTTGCCGAAACGTATCACTCCTTTCCAGGGTGATACTTTCAACATAACCTTATCCCCAACTTGAAACTCCAATGGCTTACGTCTCTTATCAGCGTAGCTCCTTTGTCGATCACGTGAAGCTTGTAGACGATGCTTGATTTGGATAATCTTCTCTGTTGTTTCACGAACAATTTCTAGGCCAGTAAGCTGAGCGTCTCCCACCTCAGCCCAACAGATAGGTGAACAGCATTTGCGACCATACAATGCCTCAAAAGGTGCAGCTTTAATACTCGTATGATAGCTGTTGTTGTAGGAGAACTCTATCAATGGTAGATGTCTGTCCCATCCCTTTCCGAAGTCCATCACACACGCTCGTAGCATGTCTTCTAACGTTTGGATGGTCCTCTCACTTTGACCATCTGTTTGTGGGTGGTAAGCCGTACTCATATCCAATTGAGTACCTAGGGCTTCGTTTAACGATTTCCAGAAATGAGACGTAAACTTACTGTCTCGATCAGAAATAATCAAAACTGGCACTCCATGTCTCGAGACTACTTCCTTCAAGTATTGTCTCATCAACTTCTCCATTGAGTCGGTTTCCTTCATTGGTAAGAAATGAGCAATTTAGTGAGTCGATCTACTAAACCAAATCTATCTTGACAAGACATCGACTTAGGTAACTTATAACTAAATCCATATGTGAATGTTCTCCCATTCCATATTTGGATTATGGGTTGAACCAACAAACTAGATGGTTTTTGGTATACTGCTTTAACCTTTGCACAAGTCAAGAACTTACCGACATACGGTGGCAATTTCTGCTTTCATGTTGGGCCACCAGTATAGCTTCTTCAAATCTTGGTACATCTTGTCCGATCCAGGGTGGATCGAATACTTTGACTTATGCGACTCGTGCATAATCAAAGCTCTCAAGTTACCAAAACATGGTATCCAACTTCTATTCTTCAAACACAACGTTCCGTCGGCACGTGGCTCCAGATTCTTAATCATGCCACACAAATCTTCTGTTCCATAATTCTCTTCCTTTCTTGCCTCAACCTGAGCATTCAAGATTTGCATAGGGAGGTTTAAACCAATTGTCATAACCAAGGCTCGAACTCGTAGTGGCTTAGGTCTACTCTTTCGGCTCAACGCATCAGCCACCACATTCGCCTTTCCCGGGTGATAACGTAACTCACAGTCGTAGTCACTTAACAGCTCTAACCATCTACGTTGTCTCATGTTCAACTCTTTCTGATCTAGAATATGTTGCAAACTCTTATGGTCAGTGAACACAACGCACTTTGTGCCGTAAAGGTAATGCTTCTACATCTTGAGAGCGAACACCACGACTCCCAATTCCAAATCATGTGTCGTGTAGTTCTTCTCATAGATTTTGAGTTGGTGGGATGCATAAGCTATGACTTTCTCCTTCTGCATCAACACTGCGCCTAATCCCTTGTGAGAAGCATCACAATATACTACGAAGTTTTCACTTCCTTCGGGCAATGCCAAAATCGGTGCACTACACAACTTTTGCTTCAATGTCTGGAAAGCAGTTTCCTCCTTTTCACCCCAATTGAACTTTACACTTTTCTGAGTCAGCTTCGTCATAGGCTTTGCAATTTTGGGGAAACCATCGATAAATCATCGGTAGTAACCGGCAAGACCTAGAAATTGGCGAATTTCTGTTGGAGTCTTGAATGATTCTCAATCCTTTATTGACTCAATCTTCGCAGGATCAACGTGAATGCCTTCACTATCAATCACGTGTCCAAGAAATTGTACCTTCGACAGCCAAAAGTCGCACTTTGAGAACTTGGCGTACAATTCTTCCTTCTTGAGCAACTCTAAAATTAGTCTAAGATGTGCATCATGTTCTTCCTTGGTCTTCGAGTAGATCAAGATATCATCGAAGAACACGATCACAAATTAATCTAAGTATGGTCTGCATACTCGGTTCATCAAATCCATGAACACTGCCGGCGCGTTAGTCAACCCGAAAGGCATCACTTGGAACTCGTAGTGACCATAGCGGGTCCTAAATGCTTTCTTTTGGATATCCTCATCATGAACTCTGAGTTGGTGATAACCAGACCTCAAGTCGATCTTTGAGTACACACTTGATCCTTGCAACTGATCAAACAAGTCATTGATTCTCGGAAGTGGGTATCGATTCTTTACTGTAAGCTTGTTAAGTTCATGGTAGTCGATACACATCCGAAAAGAGCCGTCTTTCTTTTTGACAAACAAAACCGGAGCTCCCCAGGGTGAGGAACTTGGTCTTATAAATACTTTGTCAGAAAGTTCTTGTAGTTGTGTAGACAATTCATCCATTTTCGATGGTGCTAATCTATACTGGGCTAGAGCAACAGGTGCAGCACCTGGGACTAAGTCTATTTGGAATTCAACTTTTCGTATTGGTGGTAATCCAGGTAAGTCTTCAGGAAAGACTTCTAAAAACTCTCGTACAGTTGGTACGTCTTCGAGCCGCTTCTCCTTTGACTCGTCTTTGTTTTCTTTCACCCTAACCTGCGCCAGAAATAGTTGACAACCTTTCTCCATATACTTTTGGGCCTTTACACACGATATAATGCTGAACATTGATTTCTTCTCCTTATCACTTTTGTCTCCTTGAACGATCAGAATTTCATTTCTGTAAGGAATATGCACTATCTTCTCGTCACAGACAATCACTGCATGATTCTTTGCTAACCAATCCATGCCGATGATAACGTCAAAACTACCCAAATCTATAGGCATTAGGTTGATATTAAATGGATGTCCTAACAATCCTAATGTACAACCTCTAAGCACAGTGCTGGTTTCTGAAGTTATTCCGTCAGCTAGCTCGACAGCGTAGCTAACGTCTAAGGCAAAGGGAATGATATCTAGAAATGTACTAAAAGTATTTGATACCAAACTTCTATCGGCACCCGAATCAAATACCATATAAGCATGATGATCGTTGAGAAGGAACGTACCTGTGACAGTGTTGGAACCTGTATTAGCGTCACCTCCTCCTAGGACATATACTTTGCCTCTTGCATCAGGAACTCTTGCTTTGTTCCCACAGTTTTGGTTCTTGGCTTTGGGACAATCCTTCTGGTAATGTTCCTTGAGTAGTTACAGTCACAACAGACCTACAATCCCTAGCCAGATGTCAAATCCTCTTACAGTTATGACACTTAGCAGTACACTGTCCTTCATGGTGTAGCTTAGACCTATTGCAGAAAGGAAGTGTTCCTCCATAACCCCTCTTCTCATTGTTACCAGTCGTATAGGCTCTACCAACAATCTGACCTCCAGTATTCTGTCGTTTATAGGGCGGTTGTTGCCCACGGTTGTCTCCGTAGTTGTTGTCTAATCTCCTCTTGTTCTCTGCGTTTCTTACAGCATAGCCCTTAAACTTTTTATCCATCAAGTGGTTGACAATTCGAATAGCATCTTGTAGTCTTGTGGGTTCTGCTGCAGTCACATTTCCTTGGATATTATCAGGAAGACCTCCAATAAATTTCTCCACCCGATCTTCCTCCTCGAGGACTATTTTGGTACACATCATGGTAAGTTCTTGGAACCTTTAAGTGTAAGTAGCCATGCCATTGTTCTTCACCGACAAATTCCACAACTCGGTTTCCATCTTTTGGATCTCATTTCTCGGGAGTACACTTCAGTCATCAGCTTCAACAGCTCTCTCCATGATAAAGCGTATGCAGCATCAGTTTTAATGGTTCTCTTGTGAGAATTCTACCAGGTTAATGCACTGTCGAGTAAAGTGCAGGTAGCATACTTTACCTGATATCTCTCTGGACAGTTGCTAATGTGAAACACAATTTCCATTTTTTCACTCTATCTTATCAAAGCAACCACACCTTCTGTTCCTTTAAAACTCAGTGGTTGACATTTCATGAAATCTTAGTAAGTACATTCACGAGCAATAGGCCTATCGCCTCTTCTATTTACATTACAGTTCTCATTACCGTCACCGTCATCGCCTTTATTGTTTCCATTTCCAGTACCATTTCTATTACCATCTCCTCCTCCATTGTCATTCCCATTCTCTAATCTAAGATCTCGGTTAACCTGACGAGCCTCTAGAACTGCGTCCACACGTTGGTTGATCATTTCTTCAATTGCAGCAGGGGTCATCCTAGAACGAGTGTTAGTCATTGTTCTACATCACAAGACACAACCCATGGTGAGATTTTGAAACAATACACGATTATTAGATAACGATAATTTAATACATGCTATGAAATAAAATATAATTAAAATACGATTTTCCAGAACGAATAAATAAATATAGATAAATAGGCGAGAGAATCAAAACAAGCTTTTCATTACATGAATAATGTGTTAGAAGATCCTACGCTTTGAGCTGGAAACCCTGTCAAGGAGATTCTTTGAATCTACCTGATCACAGGTACAGTATTTATACTGTAAAACGGTCCTACGGAACCGGAGGTTAATCTAACCAAATCCGGACGAATGACAAAGCCATATTCGTCCACCCGCTTTATTGCTAACTGTTTTATTTCAGGATACATAAAGATGGAGATGGTGATGCCTCATTCCAGCTGAAGTCGGATTCATTACCACATGCTCATGCTCAATCTACAAAGACATTCTATAAGCATCAAGATTCAAGAATCATGAAAGCTCAAGAATTAAAGACAAAGACTTCCGCACAAACTCTGATATACAAGATCTTCCTTCAAAGATATCAAGTCTATCAAGGGAGATTGTTAGCAAGCTTTCAAGATGATGCAAAGTATGAGCATGTTGGTCAAGACACAAGATCGCAAGGTGGCAAAGACGATCAAGACAAAAGGATAAAGATTTAAAGATCTCGGACGCAAAGACGAAGTCAAAAGACAATGACAAAGGCTCAAGATCAAAGATCACAAAGCATGAAGGAACAAGCCTACAACGTAGACAGAGACAAAGATCACAAGAGCTTAACGACAAAAGCAATCTCATTGATCTCATGAAGGAGTGTCACAATGAACTCACTTCGGGGGAGATTGTTAGCCTCAAAATAATGAGTCGAACAATGGAAGTTCGTTCATAACTATATTAGGTCTCAGTCATTAAATAATTATACGTTGTAATAGGCTACACGGGTAAACGGGCTCTTAAATGTAATCTAACCGGTCACGTGTATCGGGCGAAAGCCCAAGTAATCCCGAGCCCGGCCCGTAGAAATACCAAGGCATGAAAGCCTCTTGGTATTAAGTATAAATACCCCTCTCCAAGTATGGAGAGGGTGTTGATTCTTGTTAATTCTCATTTGTAATTTTGCAAGTAATCATCCAACTCTATTTTTCTCTCTATCCTTCTCTCTCTAACTTCTCTCTACAATTCTTCCAATTTCTTCTCATCTTATTTTTCTTGTTTCAATAATGAAGTGAAAGTGATTTAAGGTTCCGACATTTGGTATCATTCGCCAGGGGTGGGTTTAGTTTTTGTTAGTTTTCGTTATTAATTTAATGTTTGTAATTTTTGTTTCGTGGTTTCGTTTTTTTTGTAAGCAAAGTGGTTCGATTTGGTTACTTCGATTTGGTTCGATTTAGTGTTTGTAATTTTTCTTGTAATCGTGGTTACTTCGTGCGTGGCTAAGCAAAACGCAAGGACGAAAAGAACGAGTAACAATCGAACGAGGGAAAACTTAGCCCATCGAACGAGTACATGTTACCTAACCAGAGATGGTGAAAACCTAGATAAGATGAAAGAAAAAGGGGATACGTGCATTTTGGTGGGATACTCCACTAAGTCAAAGGGATATCGTGTCTACAACAAGAGAACAAGGTTGATAGTTGAATCCATCCATCTCAGATTTGATGAAATCAAAGAGATATCAGAGACGTCTGTTGCTAATGACACTTCAGGCCTCGTTCCCCAACGACAAAAGGCGTCAGATTATGACAACCCTGACCCCGCACCAGAACTACAAAATGTTTATCCTTCAGCAGATACAGCAGTTCCATCACAACAGGAGTTGGATCTTCTTTTTGGTCCTTTGTACGATGAATTTTTCAATGATGGTACTTCTCGTGTCAACAAGTCTTCTTCTCCCACTGATAATTCTGTTCCACAAGACACACAACCTTCAACGAATATTCAACCTACATCAGAACCATCAACTCCTACAAATGCTCATGCTGAGGAAAACAACGTTGATCAAGCAGAATTTACCAATCCTTTCTGTACACCGGTACAAGAAATTGCTGAGTCTTCCTCACGCAATATTGGTAATTCAAATGTGCATACCTTCAATCAACCTCACGATTCCGAATACCGATGGACAAAAGATCACCCGTTAACTCAAGTTCGTGGAAATCCATCCAAGCCAGTGCAAACAAGAAGACAACTTGCAACTGATCCTGAAATGTGTATGTTCGCACTCACTGTGAGTATTGTTGAACCGAAAAACATTAAGGAGGCAATGGCTGATTCAGTATGGATTGGAGTAATGCAGGAACAACTTCATCAGTTTGACAGACTACAAGTCTGGGAACTCGTTGACAAACCTTTTGGCAAGAACGTAATCAAGCTAAAGTGGTTATGGAAAAACAAAAAGGATGAAGACCAAACTGTTATTCGCAACAAAGCACGACTTGTAGCAAAGGGTTATGCTCAGGAAGAGGGTATTGATTTCGACGAATCATTTGCTCCAGTTGCTCGCTTGGAGGCTGTTTGGACTTTTGTCGCTAATGTTGCACACAAGTCTTTTTCAATTTATCAGATGGACGTAAAAACGGCATTTCTTAATGGTCCATTGAAGGAGGAGGTTTATGTTGCACAATCAGACGGATTTCGTTGATCTGATATCCAGACAAGTTTACCATCTACGGAAGTCTATATGGATTGAAACAAGCTCCGAGAGCCGGATGATGAACTCTTAAAATTCCTGATTTCCAAGGTTTTTCTAAAGGTGTCATTGACCGCCTATTCACGTAAAATTGGGGGGACATTTACTTGTGCAGATTACGTTGATGACATTATTTTGGTTCCCAAACCTTAAATTTTTCAAAGTTTGAAAAATTAATGCACGGTAGATTGAGATGTCCTTAATGGTGGAAATGAAATTCTTTTTGGACTTAGATTCACCAATCCCCACGCGGTATTTTTATCCATTCAGCCAAATGATACTTAGGATTCTGAAAAAACATGGTATGGAAAAAGGACAAAGCATTGGTACACCAATGCTACGACCCTAAATTAGATGCAAGACTTGAGTGGTGACCCGTAGACCCAAACTGACTCTCATCGAAAAATCGGGTCACTCTGTATTGACATTAGTGGCCAGACATAGTGAAATCTGTATGTTATTGTGCTAAAGAGATCAAGCTAAGCCCGACTGAAAACACTCAAAGAGGTTAAAAGGATCTTTCGGATACTTAAGAGGTACCATTACCTGGGCCTCTTGGTATCGACGGTTCTGGCTTTGAACTAACAGCTTTTTCAGATGCCGATCATGCCGGTTGCCTTGATACTCGCAAAAGCACTTCTGGCGGAATACAGTTCCTAGGTGATAAGTTAGTCAGCTGGATGTCAAGAAGCAAGATTGTCTGCAATGTCATCCGTAGAGGCTGATACGTGGCGTTATCTGCAAAGTTGGCTCACGTAATGTGGGATGCGAACCCAGCTTCCAGATTATGGCTTCAACTACAACAAAATACGTTCTATTGCGACTCTCAGCAGCCCTAGCAATAATATGCAACCCGTGCAGGCCACTCCCGTACCCAAGCATATCCATACTCGGTATCACTTCTAAGGAACATGGTTGAAAATGGTATAATTGAATTGTTTTTGTCAGAATCTGAATTCCAATTGGTCTGACATGTTTACTTAACGCCCTTCCCGAGAAGAAAGGTTATCTGTATCTTGTCAGACGACTTGGTATGAGATGTTTGACTCCAGCAGAATGGGTTCTGACAAGAATCTGCTTGATACTTCATAAACCCATATACCTGTTATAAAATTTCAAAAGAAAATACAAAATCAAAACATTAGAAAATGTTTCAAAAAATTATTTCTTCTCGACATGTCTCTTGGAATCGATACACATTTACGTACTGATATGTTGCTTATATCGACACGGGCGTGTAAATGAAGTTCGAACAGGAGTTACAAATGCTCTCAAAACATGTCATTTCTAAGTTTTATAATGGCTTATGTGCAAATATCCATACGTAACCCGGACTTCAAATAAAGGAAAGTTTATCTATCAAGATAACTTATCCTAACAACGAGAACTTCAACGTTTCTCGGTCTTGAGCTGTTCTTACAAGACATTCAAAGTTTTGAGCTCAAGAGAAAGGATAGTGTACGCATAGTGGCTTACCCTTAGAGTTGGAAGAGATGTCTTCTAACATGCTGTTTTTCAAAACGTTGAACCAATTTTTTCAAGAATTTCTCACGGGACATATTCTATAGATCTTTCAAAATTGTGTGTTCAACACTCCAACTTTCAAAGGGGAGTTTTTCGAAAAAACAACATTTAATGAGTTTGGTACACTCTCACGACTTTTCATGTATTCAAACCATTCCAAAAAAAGTTCTTAATAACCATTCAAGATAATAATACAATTCTATAGAATGATAGTTATAAGATGACTAAGTGTTCAACCTCAATTTTATATCGATTTTACAATCTTGGTACATAGTTTTTTGGTGTCGACCAATCATATGTAAATTGGAGGGGGAGCAAGGATGCACAGTTCCAAAATTCATTGCTAAGCTTCACATTTTTCCCCATGCTTTCAAGAAAATTTTAATCACACAATTTTTCAAAATCGAAGTGACTTTAGAATTCAAAAAAAATAAGGGGAGAAATGTAATTAAAATGTGATTTAAAGACTCAAAGTGCTATTCGGAAAAGTTTTATGGTTACGATCTCTACCTACAACATCATATTTCACGAAGTTCTAAGACTAAGGTGGTAAGGTTAGGTATTTGTCCTATGATCCAACCAGAACCAGAGGGATCTACCCAAGGACACTCCATAGTTAGAAATAGCAGTCCTTAGGTATGATTGGAGATGAATGTGTATAAGGGAAGAATGCCGACTAAGATTGAGCTAACACTGGAACAATCACAACAAGGTGTTAGTAATGACGTCTTGGTAAGCATTGAAGGGGTTGAAGAATTAAAAAGAAATGTATGGATAAAGGGTCTAAAGAAAGCAGCCCTCCACACAACTTAGGCAGAAACCGGGTCAATACATATGCTGTCAGAATCACAATGTTGATTGCTGACATTGAAGACGACATCATGGACCCAGTGATGCAATGCACAACCCTTCCCAGCCATTCGAGTTTCTCTCAAAAGAAACTTGTCTCATTTGTCACGGAGATACACACGATTCTATTGACTTTCACTAGCGTTAGTTAATATTGAATAGGTGGCAGCCTGCTCCAGCCTACGATTACTAAAACCAAAAACGCAACTAATCGTGTTCTAGAGCCAAGAGATCATCAAATAAATCTCATTAGGACACATTCCATGACAAACACTTGTTGAACATCATTAAGTTCACAAGCTGTTAACAAGAGTCCTACGCATTATCCTTGTGATTCTGCCAGAACATCTGAGTGATACTTATGTACTCACAATAAGTGGAAAATCCTGCTTAGAGCCCGCATCATACAGGCTCTGGTAGGTGACTGCGGGATTCTAAAGGAATCAAACTTGTGTCACTGGGAAAGAAACGATGGTGTGATTCAATGTGAATCAAACTTGTTCTAGGAAATGAATTGACGGCTTAATCAGAAAGATAGTAACTATCTGATTCACTCTTATCGTGTTGTCTGCTTTGAGACGTTCCGGTAATGAGAACAAGCAAGCATGGTAATACATCTGTGTTAGAAGATCCTACGCTTTGAGCTGGAAACCCTGTCAAAAAATATATAAAAAGTAAAAATAAAAGGGATTCTTGAATCTACCTGATCACAGGTACAGTATTTATACTGTAAAACGGTCCTACAGAACCAGAGGTTAATCTAACCAAATCCGGACGAATGACAAAACCATATTCGTCCTCCCGCTTTATTGCTAACTGTTTTACTTTCAGGGATACATAAACGATGGAGATGGTGATGCTCATTCCAGCTGGTGGTCAAATCATTACCACATTGCTCATGTCAACACTACATAATACTATAAGCATCAAGATTTAAGAATCATGAAAGCTCAAGAATTAAAGACAAAGACTTCCGCACAAACTCTGATATACAAGATCTTCCTTCAAAGATATCAAGTCTATCAAGGGAGATTGTTAGCAAGCTTTCAAGATGATGCAAAGTATGAGCATGTTGGTCAAGACACAAGATCGCAAGGTGGCAAAGACGATCAAGACAAAAGGATAAAGATTTAAAGATCTCGGACGCAAAGACGAAGTCAAAAGACAATGACAAAGGCTCAAGATCAAAGATCACAAAGCATGAAGGAACAAGCCTACAACGTAGACAGAGACAAAGATCACAAGAGCTTAACGACAAAAGCAATCTCATTGATCTCATGAAGGAGTGTCACAATGAACTCACTTCGGGGGAGATTGTTAGCCTCAAAATATATTGAGTCGAACAATGGAAGTTCGTTCATTATATTAGGTCTCGGTCACTTAATTAATTATACGTTGTAATAGGCTACACGGGTAAACGGGCTCTTAAATGTAATCTAACCGGTCACGTGTATCGGGCGAAAGCCCAAGTAATCCCGAGCCCGGCCCGTAGAAATACCAAGGCATGAAAGCCTCTTGGTATTAAGTATAAATACCCCTCTCCAAGTATGGAGAGGGTGTTGATTCTTGTTAATTCTCATTTGTAATTTTGCAAGTAATCATCCAACTCTATTTTTCTCTCTATCCTTCTCTCTCTAACTTCTCTCTACAATTCTTCCAATTTCTTCTCATCTTATTTTTCTTGTTTCAATAATGAAGTGAAAGTGATTTAAGGTTCCGACATGATCTCTAACATCATCCCCATCACCAATACCCAAATCCATATCAACCTCAGTCTTTATAGGATCAATCTCAGTATCCTCCTCTATGCTAGCCTCAAACGAATATGAATCTCTAAACCTCTTAAGAGGTGGTAAGAGATCAGCACGGGTAGGAGCTAATGATCCCATAACTGGTGTAGATTATGGTACAAAATCAACCGGGGATCTACATCTCTTGCCAGATGGTCCAGCAAAATGTAAAGGTGAATGTAGTGGTCTCTCTGATGAATCTCCTGATGATGACTCTGATGTATTCGGTGGATACAAAGTAGATAATGGAGCAGAACACCAACGACGAAATACCTCACTACGTCGTGGTGCTCTCCTCGAAGGGTAACATAATCTAGGTGATACATCTATAGTCGAAGATCCAGAATGAGCCTGATCTGGTGCATCCAAACCCGAAGAATGAACTGGCAAAGAATCCGAAGATGAACTAGAAGAAGATGAGCGGTGGTCTGAAGCACGAGGTGATACACGCCTCCATGCAAGTCTACGAGCTGGTAAAGGTCCAAATCTCTTCCTCGCAGTCAATAACTTACGCGGCCTATTAAGATGAGTGCGATAAGGTCGACCAAAAGGAATAGCCTCCCCGGGTCAGATAAGAATCGTTAACCGTCGACGAATCCCAGGCGGGGCAGTAACAAGAGCAATAGGAAACTCAGATGATGATGATGGACGTGATGCTACCTTACTCCTCTAACGAGAAACAACTATCACATACGGATCCTGAGAAGGTGGTCCATCAGAAGAATCAGGAGCCTCATAAGAATCGGTGCATAAGAATGGTGAAATAGCTGGTAGCGAGGAAATGTGCTTTGGTTAGCGGGGGAAATGTGTTCTGGTGAAGGAATCTCATTGGTGAATAGAGATTAGAATCCGAATAGGGAATCAAGCAACACAATCCAGTGGGTGAAGCGACAAGAGTCATCTCAACCACAGGAGCGGTAGATGAAATAGGAGGAGCAATAGTAGAAGTCTCTGGAAAACTTATTGGTTTTGCAGGTTTATAGCAGAAGAATACATATATTAAATGTTGTGCAAGTTTTATTTTCAAAAAATAATTAAAAACTTTAAGTTTTCTGGACCTGTGCGTTTGACGTCGTTGGGGTTTTCGTGACCCTGTTACAGGTATCGTGGTGACGGCATCGCGTGATAATCGTGACGTCGTCTCCACAGTCCGTGAAAATGAAATTTTTGTTTTTGATGAAAAATTTCCTGCACTTGATTCCATAAGTTAGTTCCTGTACAAATGGCTGCATAAAACCTGAGATTTAACAATTCAATCAGATGACTCAAAACTGGCGCGAATTAATCTAGATAATTTATTTAACATGTTTGAATTTGGCTCAAAAGCCGAATAAATTTCTGTCACACCCCCAGACGAGGCCTGGACGGAATACGTGTCCGAAGGCGTGACGTCATAACAATCCGAACACAAAGCGATAAAGAACGACCACTAATCATGGACGTTTGAAAAAGTTGTACTCGTTGCATAAAGAAAATTAATTTATGTTTCACAACCAATCATATGAAAGTTAAACGTAGCGAAAGCATAACAAAGTTTGATAATGACAACGAGTATATAAATAGATAAGTCTTGAAATTGGCGAAGTCACATAGCACATAGACTCCATTTAGCATCAAGAATTAAGCCAAGCAAAGCACCTGAGAAAACACGTTTAAAATGTCAACATAATGTTGGTGAATTCATAGGTTTAAGTTCGTACAAGAGTGGACCACAAGATTTCAAAACATATGTGACTACTATAACAGATACAACTTCACATAAAAGGTATTTACTGTTACGCTAAGCTCATGACACCGATGCTAATAACAATAGGGCATATCATATCATGCCACATAGTATTCCTGCCCTAACTGGTGTCCCAAACTAAAGACCACCACAACGCACAATCGACATGACATATATCTATTTGTTCTTCGTTAAGTGGAACCAAAGTAGATAGGGATAATTAGTCCCAATAGATCTATTTATTCATTCGTGCTCACTTAACCAATCTAATTGGCCATAGGTGACTAACGGTTCATGATAGTTCAGGCAATAGTGGTTTTTAAGCAACTTAGGTAACACATAAACATGTAAAACTCACGTTAAGAACTTGTGTCCAATATTAAAAGTAAAAAATGTTTCTCACCCTAAAGTATAAAGCATTTGTAAATCGGTAAAAACGTGGGGCTATGAACTCACCTTAAGCAAGTGGTGAATCGATAATCAACAAGAAGAAATAAAGCCGAAGGATCCTACACGCGACCTAAATAAACGACGCGTCTTAGGAAAACGAAAGATAACCGAAACTTGTACGATACGCTTTCAAGAGAAAAGACATCCATGTGTGTTTGTGCTTTAGTTTATTTAATGAAGTATGACTAAATAAAAGTGATAGAGTTTTTCGTTAAGTTTCGACGTTTATCCAAAAATTGCCATTTTTAGTAACTTTCTATTTTGGGGAAATTTTTAGTTTTGAGACGTTAATACCGTCCCCTATAAAGTGATATATCCATATTTCCTAAACGCACTATCTCGACCTAAACGCTTAACTCATATGTTCACTTAACTAATATGTGCTAAAATATTTCATTTTTTTGAAATCCTAAATTTTTGTTAGTCTCGACATCACATAAATATGTTCATGTCATTTCTAAAGTTTCTAATTAATATCCTAAGGTTTCTATATGTTTCGCTAAGGTTTTAAAAACTCAAATAAGCCCGAAAGTGTCCGTAAACCTTATTTATTAATCCAATCAGCAACTACATTATTTGTTTTTCCAAAAAGTGTTTCAAAACTCATTTCGTCATAACTTGGCCGTTTAAAGTCCGTTTTTAGTGTTTAATATACGAAAATCTATCTATAAAAACGAGCTATCCAAAACTACTTTTTTGACTATTGAAAACATTTTTATGTGTCCTACAACCTCATTTACATTTTCAATCAAAAACTCATATTTTCAAAAATGTACCATAAACTTAACCATAGACTCAACCATAAGATCGCCATAGTGTCTAGTCCAACCTAACTTCTTTTTCGCCAAAACTAACCAACTCAACCACTCTTAATCTATCCTAACCTCATGATATCTATTGTTGCAAGCCACTTTTCAACTCATCTCACCATAGCTTATAAAACAACAAACATAATACTTCCATTTTTATAAAAGTTGTCAAGTTACTTTTATCATTTCTTTTTAAAAAGTAACACAAACACATGGATTCTTAAACTTGAACAATATTCATAAGAATAAAGGAAATGAAACAAGAGATGGGTCAAGGATGCTTACAAGAATGAAGACACAAGTAGAGGATCACAAGATCTATACCTAAAATGACTAGATCTATAAAACCCACTTATAAAATTAGAAACTCTAATTTTATAACCTTGAGAAAACCTTTGGAAATCAACCAACCAATACTTAGATATACCTTAGAAACCCTTGTAAATGAACTTAGAACACTTGGATCTTGAAAAGAATAAGAAAATGAAAACCCTAGAGAGGGTGTTTGTGCTGTAAGCAAGCAAGGGAGAAAGAGAGATGAGATGTGTGATTTTTGAGGCTATGAATGAGAATGAAACCCTAAGTTAGAGTATGCAAGGTATTTATAGGAAGGGATTAGGTTAAGGGTGACCATATGTACAAGTAAGTAACCAACACACACCAAAGGTGTGTGTACACCTTTGCTCGGCCGAAACTAAGCCACAAGGACCATGGGTTCAAATTTTCTAGCTAAGGTTCAAGCAACATGGTCATGGTTCAAAATTACTAGTCAAAGAGTGTAAGAATGTATAAGTATTACATGCATGAGGTTACATGGGGAGGTTACATATGAGAGTGACACTCTCATGTGTCACTTTCTATGTTTACATGCACACATGGGTGCATGTTTCAAAATAAGATGCTAAATCTTTAATTTAGGATGCAAGGTGATATTTGTTGTAGTTTAGGCGTCCAACTTGGCTAAGACAAGGAGGTGAACGAAGCTTTAACATTACAATTATTTTCGGATGATAACTAGAGTTTACTCAAAAAGATTTCGAGTTTCCGGGGTTCCATTAGGTCAAAAACGTAAATTAAACGTTAAAGCGTAAAAATAAGTATCGGAAGTGATCATAAACTACAAAACACTTTTAAAGGATGAAATAACTCATATAATATATAAACTAATCCAAATCTGAAGTCGGAACGCGTCCGATGACGTTTTTCAAATTTACGCGGGTTAACTTCCCGGTAAACGACCAGATTCAAACGTAACGTATAAAATTAAAAAATAATGATCAGAAAAGTTTAAAATATTGACCTGAAATTTATGAGGTGTGACATCCTTTCCCTGTTAAAAGATCTTTGTCCTCAAATCTTAAGGTGTAGCGTGCGACGCGGATCCAGGATTAGCTAAAAGATTAGGGTACTTTTTCTGCATTTGGTCTTCGCACTCCGAAGTATACTCGGGACCTCTTCTTGAATTCCAACGAACCTTCACGATTGGAATGCGACTTTGCTTCAAACGTTTAACTTCACGGTCCATAATTTCAATCGGTTCTTCAATGAAATTAAGCTTGTCGTCGATGTGGATTTCGTCCAATGGAATAGCGAGTGGTTCGTCAGATAAGCACTTCTTAAGGTTTGAGACGTGAAAGGTACTATGAACACGGCTTAGTTGCTCGGGTAACTTAAGTTGATATGCAACCATCCCAACTTTGGCAAGGATCTTAAAAGGTCCAATGTAACGAGGGTTAATCTTTCCCCGTTTGCCGAAACATATCACTCCTTTCCAGGG
Source organism: Tanacetum coccineum (assembly GCA_026074375.1). Taxonomy (NCBI): domain Eukaryota; kingdom Viridiplantae; phylum Streptophyta; class Magnoliopsida; order Asterales; family Asteraceae; genus Tanacetum; species Tanacetum coccineum. Next base: position 10,296 of record BQNB010014916.1, on the reverse strand, counting down.
AGATACTTTCAACATAACCTTATCCCCAACTTGAAACTCCAATGGCTTACGTCTCTTATCAACGTAGCTCCTTTATCGATCACGTAAAGCTTGTAGACGATGCTTGATTTGGATGATCTTCTCTGTTGTTTCACGAACAATTTATGGGCCAGTGAGCTGAGCATCTCCCACCTCAGCCCAACAGATGGGCGAACGGCATTTGCGACCATACAACGCCTCAAAAGGTGCAGCTTTAATACTCGTATGATAGTTGTTATTGTAGGAGAACTCTATCAATGGTAGATGTTTGTCTCATCCTTTTCCGAAGTCCATCACACACGCTCGTAGCATGTCTTCTAACGTTTGGATGATCCTCTCAGTTTGACCATCTGTTTGTGGATGGTAAGTCATACTCATATCCAATTGAGTACCTAGGGCTTCGTTCAATGATTTCCAGAAATGAGACGTAAAATTACTATCTCGATCAAAAATAATCGAAACTGGCACTCCATGTCTCGAGACTACTTCCTTCAAGTATTGTCTTGTCAACTTCTCCATTGTGCCGGTTTCCTTTATTGGTAAGAAATGGGTAGACTTTGTGAGTCAGTCTACAATTACCCAAATTGTATCTTGACCAGATGTCGTTTTAGGTAACTTAGTAACGAAATCCATAGTAATGTTCTCCCATTTCCATACTGGGATTACAGGTTAAACCAACAAATCGGATGATTTTTGGTATTTTGCTTTAACCTTTGCACAAGTCATGCATTTATTGACATACGTAGCAATTTTTGCTTTCATGTTGGGCCACCAGTATATCTTCTTTAAATCTTGATACATCTTGTCCGACCCAGGGTGGATCGAATACTTTGACTTATGCGACTCGTGCATAATCAAAGCTCTCAAGTTACCAAAACAGGGTATCCAACTTCTATTTTTCAAACACAACGTTCTGTCAGCACGTGGCTCCAGATTCTTAATCATGCCACACAAATCTTCTGTTCCATAATTCTCTTCCTTTCTTGCCTCAACCTGAGCATTCAAGATCTGCACAGGGAGGTTTAAACCAATTGTCATAACCAAGGCTCGAACTCGTAGTGGCTTAGGTCTACTCTTTCGGCTCAACGCATCAGCCACCACATTCGCCTTTCCCGGGTGATAACGTAACTCATAGTCGTAGTCACTTAACAGCTCTAACCATCTACGTTGTCTCATGTTTAACTCTTTCTGATCTAGAATATGTTGCAAACTCTTATGGTCAGTGAACACAACGCACTTCATGCCGTAAAGGTAATGTCTCTATATCTTGAGAGTGAACACCACAACTCCCAATTCTAAATCATGTGTCGTGTTGTTCTTCTCATGGATTTTGAGTTGGCGGGATGCATAAGCTATGACTTTCTCCTTCTGCATCAACATTATGCCTAATCCCTTGTGAGAAGCATCACAATATACTACGAAGTTTTCACTTCCTTCGGGCAATGCCAAAATCGGTGCAGTACACAACTTTTGCTTCAATGTATGGAAAGCAGTTTCCTCCTTTTTACCCCAATTAAACTTTACACTTTTCTGAGTCAGCTTCGTCATAGGCTTGGCAATCTTAGAGAAACCTTCAATAAATCATCAGTAGTAACCGGCAAGACCTAGAAATTAGCGAATTTCTGTTGGAGTCTTAGGTGATTCCTAATCCCTGATTGACTCAATCTTTGCAAGATCAACGTGAATGCCTTCACTATCAATCCCGTGTCCAAGAAATTATATCTTCGACAGCCAAAAGTCGCACTTTGAGAACTTGGCGTACAATTCTTCCTTCTTGAGCAACTCTAAAATTAGTCTAAGATGTGCATCATGTTCTTCCTTGGTCTTCGAGTGGATCAAGATATCATTGATGAACACGATCACAAATTTATCTAAGTATGGTTTGCATACTCGGTTCATTAAGTCCATGAATACTGCCAGCTCATTAGTCAATCCGAAGGGCATCACTTGGAACTCGTAGTGACCATAGCGGGTCCTAAATGCCGTCTTTGGAATATCTTCATCACGAACTCTGAGTTGGTAATAACCAGACCTTAATTCGATCTTTGAGTACACACTTGATCCTTGAAACTGATCAAATAAGTCATTGATTCTAGGAAGTGGGTATCGATTCTTTACGGTAAGCTTGTTAAGTTCACGGTAGTCGATACACATCCGAAAAGAGCCGTCTTTCTTTTTGACAAACAAAACCAGAGCTCCCCAGGGTGAGGAACTTGGTCTTATAAATCCTTTGTCAGAAAGTTCTTGTAGTTGGGTAGACAATTCTTCTATTTCCGATGGTGCTAATCTATACGGGGCTCGAGCTACAAGTGCAGCACCTGGGACTAAGTCAATTTGGAATTTAACTTGTCGTATTGGTGGTAATCCAAGTAAGTCTTCAGGAAAGACTTCTGGAAAGTCCTGTACAGTCGGCACGTCTTTGAGTCGCTTCTCCTTCGACTCGTCTTTGTTTTCCTTCACCGTAACCTGCGCCAAAAATATTTGACAACCTTAGTCCATATACTTCTGGGCCTTTACATATGATATAATGCTCAATGTTGATTTCTTCTCCTTGTCACTTTTTTCTCCTTGAACGATCAAAATTTCGTTTCCATAAGGAATACGCACTATCTTCTTGTCACAGACAATCACTGCATGATTCTTTGCTAACCAATCCATGCCGATGATAACGTCAAAACTACCCAAATCTATGGGCATCAGGTCAATATTAAATGGATGTCGTAACAATCCTAATGTACAGCCTCTAAGCACAGTGCTGGTTTTTGAAGTTCTTCCGTCAGCTAGCTCGACAGCGTAGCTAACATCTAAGGCAGAGGGAATGATATCTAGCAATGCATTAAAAGTATTTGATACGAAACTTCTATCGGCACCCGAATCAAATAACATATAAGCATGATGATCGTTGAGAAGGAACGTACCCGTGACAGTGTTAGAACCCGGATTAGCGTCACCTCCTCCTAGGACATGCTTTGCCTCTTGCATCAGGAACTCTTACTTTGTTCCCATGGTTTTGGTTCTTAACTTTGGGATAATCCTTCCGGAAATGTCCTTGTACTCCACATTCAAAACACGTAACGACTCCCTGATTCGGCCCTTGAGTTCCTTGAGTAGTTACAGTCATAACAGACCTGCAATCCATGGCCAGATGTTCAATCCTCTTACAGTTATGACACTTAGCAGTAAACTGTCCTTCGTGGTATAGCTTACACCTATTGCAGAAAGGAAGTGTTCCTCTATAACCATTCTTCTCATTGTTACCAGCCGTATAGGCTCTAGCAACATTCTGACCTCCAGTATTCTGTCGTTTGTGGGGTGGTTGTTGCCCACTGTTGCCTCTATTATTGTTGTCCAGTCTCCTCTTGTTCTTTGCGTTTCTTATAGCATAGCCCTTCAACTTTTTATCCATCAAGTGGTTGGCAATTCGAACAACATCTTGTAGTCTTGTGGGTTCTGCAGCAATCACATTTCCTTGGATATTATCGGGAAGACCTCCAATGAATTTCTCCACCTGATCTTCCTCCTCGGGGACCATTTTGGTACACATCATGGTAAGTTCTTGGAACCTTTGAGTGTAAGTAGCCATGTCATTGTTCTTCACTGAAAAATTCCACAACTCGGTTTCCATCTTTTGGATCTTATTTCTCGGGCAGTACACTTCAGTCATCAGCTTCAATAACTCTCTCCATGATAAAGCGTATGCAGCATCAGTTCTGATGGTTCTCTTGTGAGAATTCCACCAGGTTAATGCACTGTCGAGTAAAGTGCATGTAGCATACTTCACCTGATATCTTTCTGGACAGTTGCTGATGTGAAACACAGTTTCCATCTTTTCACTCCATCTTATCAACCCAACCACTCCTTCTGTTCCTTTAAAACTCAGTGGTTGACATTTCATGAAATCTTGGTAAGTACATTCACGAGCACCAGGCCTATCGCCTCTTCCATTCACATTACGGTTCTCATTACCGTCACCGTCGTCGCCTCTATTGTTTCCATTTCCAGTACCATCTCCTCCTCCATTGTCATTCCCATTCTCGAGTCCAAGATCTCGGTTAACCCGACGAGCCTCTAGAGCTGCGTCCACACGTTGGTTGATCATTTCTTCAATTGCGGCAGGGGTCATCCCGGAACGAGTGTTAGTCATTGTTCTACATCACAAGACACAACCCATGGTGAGATTTTGAAACAATACACGATTATTAGATAACGATCATTTAATACATGCTATGAAATAAAATATAATTACAACACGATTGCCAGAACGAATAAATAACAATATAGATAAATAGGCGAGAGAATCAAAACAAGCTTTTCATTACATGAATAAAAGCATAATTCGGTTACAACAAAATCCAAAATAGGTACATGATCCACAATTATTTCTACTGCTAACATCTAGACCTAACCATCAGTCTAGTGTCCTACATGATCATGGTACTACTAGTCTAAGGGAGAAAACCCAAATGTCTCTCAACATACGACTTCAACCTCCTAACTCTCCCTCGAGTATCATCACGATCCCTACGAACCTGATGAAACTCCTCTTGTGAAATAGACATATGAAGTCGAAGACTATTCACATGATCCCTCTCGATATCCAACATAGCACGAACCTTGAGGTTCTCTAACCTCAAGCTCTTAATCCTCTTCATCATACCAGCTCTCTGTCCCCTGGCTATTAGCTGATCGGCCTCCAACCGTCTCTGAACAGTCTCAATCCCGACAATCCTATCAATACGAACCTCAAACATGTGATGGTAAAATTCACATACAGTATCATCTAAGTCAGTCGGCATATCCTCGAATGACCTAGCAATGCCATCCCTAGTGCTCGATGAATCAGATGAATCCTCTCTAGCTGGCTCTATAATCTCCTCCTCAACTATCAATGCCGACATCGGGTCGATACCTACGTCAACCGTGTCTCCAGCATTGGTGTTAGCCTTATACTCCTCGGTGTCATCCCTGACATCCCTAGGGTCAATCTCAACATGATCTCTAACACCGTCCCCATCACCAATACCCAACTCCATATCAACCTCAGTCTCTATAGGATCAACCTTGGTATCCTCCTCTATGCTAGCCTCAAACGAATACAAATCTCTGAACCTCTTATGAGGTGGTAAGAGATCAGCATGGGTAGGAGCTAATGATCCTATAACTGGTGTAGATGATGGTACAGAATCAACCGGGGATCTACATCTCTTGCGAGATGGTCCAGCAGAATGTAAAGAGGAATGCAGTGGTCTCTCTGATGAATCTCCTGATGATGACTCTGATGTAGTCGGTGGATACAAAGTAGATAATGGAGTAGCACACTAACGACGAAGTGCCTCACTATGTCGTGGTGCTCTCCTCGGAGGGTAACCCAATCTAGGTGATACATCTCTAGTCGAAGATCCAGAATGAGCCTGATCTGGTGCATCCAAACCCGAAGAATGAACTGGTGATGAATTCGAAGATGAACTAGAAGATAAGCGGTGGTCTGAAGCACGAGGTGATATACGCCTCCATGCAAGTCTACGAGCTGGTAAAGGTCCAACTCTCTTCCTCGCAGTCAACAACTTACGCGGCCCATTAAGATGGGTGCGGTAAGGTCGACCAAAAGGAATAGCCTCCCCGGGTCGGATAAGAATCACTGACCGTCGACGAATCCTAGGCGGGGCAGTAACATGAGTAATAGGAAACTCATATGATGATGATGGACGTGATGTTACCTTGCTCCTCCAACGAGCAACAGCCATCACATACAGATCCTGAGAAAGTGGTTCATTAGAAGAATTAGGAGCCTCAGAAGAATCGGTGCATAAGAATGGTGAAATAGCTAGTAGCGGGGAAATGTGCTCTGGTGAAGACATCTTATTTGGTGAATCAGAATCGGAATCCGAATAGGGAACCAAGCCACACAATCCAGTGGGTGAGGCGATAAGAGTCGTCTCAACCACAGGAGCGGCAAATGAAATAACAGGAGCACTAGTAGAAGTCTCTAGAGCAACCACAGAAGTAGAAGGAATAACAGTAGGAATATCACCAAAAAGAAAAACCCGAGAGGGCGGTGATCCCACACTCTCATCCGAAGAATCAAAAGAAATAGCAATAGCTAAAGCTGCCATGATCTGCACAAGCAAAAGTTTATATAAATCTCCTTTATATAAAACCATGCAAGGCATAAAGAAACGATGAAATGAATGGCAAGGTAAATATGGCAATATATTATAGTCTCAAGTATATATAAATCTTATATATATGTATAGCAAGGATAGACAACACGTAAGTACAGATAGAGGCACATAGGATCACATACTGGTTATAGACCAGACCTAGTATAACTACCTGGTTCTCTATAACCTTGGCTCTGATTACCAATCTATCACACCCCCAAACGGGGCCTGGACGAAATACGTGTCCGAGGGCGTGACGTCATAACAATCCAAACACAAAGCGATAAAGAATGACCACTAATCATGGACGTTTGAAAAAGTTATACTCGTTGCATAAAGAAAATTAATTTAAGTTTTACAACCAATCATATGAAAGTTAAACGTAGCGGAAGCATAACAAAGTTTAATAATGACAACGAGTATATAAATAGATAAGTCTTGAAATTGGCAAAGTCACATAGCACATAGACTCCATTTAGCATTAAGAATCAAGCCAAGCTAAGCACCTGATAAAACACGTTTAAAATGTCAACATAATGTTAGTGAATTCATAGGTTTAAGTTCGTACAAGAGTGGACCACAAGATTTCAAAACGTATGTGACTACTATAACAAATACAGCATCACATAAAAATTATTTACTGTTACGCTAAGCTCATGACACCGATGCTAATAACAACAGGGCATATCATATCATGCCACATAGTATTCCTGTCCTAAATATGGAGTCCCAACCAAAGACAACACCAACACACATCGACATGGCATTCGACATGGCATATATCTATTTGTTCTTCATTAAGTGGAACCAAAGCAGATAGGGATAATTAGTCCCAATATATCTATTTATTCATTCGCGCTCACTTAAACAATCCAATTGGCCATAGGTGACTAACGGTTCATGATAGTTCGGGCAATAGTGGTTTGTAAGCAACTTAGGCAACACAAAAACATGTAAAACTCACGTTAAGAACTTGTGTCCAATTTTAAAACCAAACAATGTTTCTCACCCTAAAGTATAAAGCATTTGTAAATCGGTAAAAACGTGAGGATATGAACTCACCTTAAGCAAGTAGTGAATCGATAATCAACAAGAAGAAATAAAGCCGAAGGATCCTATACGCGACTTAAATAAACGACGCGTCTTAGGAAAACGAAAGATAACCGAAACTTGTACGATACGCTTTCAAGAGAAAAGACATCCATGTGTGTTTGTGCTTTAGTTTATTTAATGAAGTATGACTAAATAAAAATGATAGAATTTTTCATTAAGTTCCGACGTTTATCCGAAAATTGCCATTTTTAGTAACTTTCTATTTTGGGGAATTTTTAGTTTCGGGACGTTAATTCCGTCCCATATAAAGTGATATATCCATATTTCCTAAACGCACTATCTCGACCTAAACGCTTAACTCATATGTTCACTTAACTAATATGTGCTAAAATATATTATTTTTTTTAAATCCTACATTTTTGTTAGTCTCGACTTCACATAAATATGTTCATGTCATTTCTAAAGTTTCTAATTAATATCCTAAGGTTTCTATATGTTTCGCTAAGGTTTTTAAAACTCAAATAAGCCTGAAAGTGTCTGTAAACCTTAATTATTAATCCAATCAGCAACTATATTATTTGTTTTTCCAAAAAGTGTTTCAAAACTCATTTCGCCATAACTTGGCCATTTAAAGTCCGTTTTAGTGTTTAATATACGGAAATCTATCTATACGAAATGAGCTATCCAAAAACTACTTTTTCGACTATTGAAAACATTTTTATGTGTCCTACAACCTCATTTACATTTTCAATCAGCAACTCATATTTTCGAAAATATACCATAAACTTAACCATAGACTAAACCATAAGACCGCCATAGTGTCTAGTCCAACCTAACTTCTTTTTCACCAAAACTAAGCAACACAACCACTCTTAATCTATCATAACCTCATCATATCTATTGTTGCAACCCACTTTTCAACTCATCTCACCATAGCTTATAAAACAACAAACATAATACTTCCATTTTATAAAAGTTGTCAAGTTACTTTTATCATTTCTTTTTAAAAAGTAACACAAACACATGGATTCTTAAATTTGAACAATATTCATAAGAATAAAGGAAATGAAACAAGAGATGGGTCAAGGATGCTTACAAGAATGACGATACAAGTAGAGGATCACAAGATCTATAAAACCTACTTATAAAATTAGAAACCCTAATTTTATAACCTTGAGAAAACCTTTGGAAATCAACCAACCAATACTTGGATATACCTTAGAAACCCTTGGAAATGAACTTAGAACACTTGGATCTTGAAAAGAATCAAAGAAAATGAAAACCCTAGTGAGGGTGTTTATGCCGTGAGCAAGCAATGGAGAAAGAGAGATGAGATGTGTGATTTTTGAGGCTATGAATGAGAATGAAACCGTAAGTTAGAGAATGAAAGGTATTTATAGGAAGGGATTAGGTTAAGGGTGACCATATGTACAAGTAAGTAACCAACATACACCAAAGGTGTGTGTACACCTTTGCTCGGCCGAAACTAAGCCACAAGGACCATGGGTTCAATATTTCTAGCTAAGGTTCAAGCAACATGGTCATGGTTCAAAATTAATAGTCAAAGAGTGTAAGAATGTGTAAGTATCACATGCATGAGGTTACATGGGGAGGTTACACATTAGAGTGACACTTTTATGTGTCACTTTCTTTGTTTACATGCACACATGGGTGCATGTTTCAAAATAAAATGCTAAATCTTTAATTTAAGATGCAAGGTGACATTTGTTGTAGTTTAGGCATCCAACTTGGCTAAGACAAGGAGGTGAACGAAATTTTAACATTACAATGCTTGTCGGATGATAACTCGAGTTTACGCAAAAAGATTTTGAGTTTTCGGGGTTCCGTTAGGTTAAAAACACGAAAAACGCAAATTAAACATTAAAGCGTAAAAATAAGTATCCGAAGTGATCATAAACTACGATGTTGGAAACACGAAAAGTGTCGGTCACTTCCAAAGTTGTAATAGTCTTAGGTCGTAGTTAGTATAAGGATTAGATTAGTAATCTAGTCCGGCCCAAGGCCCATGGGTGGCCCAACTCCAGCCCATGGCCGGCCTCCTAGGTAGTATTTATACCCCTCTCCTAGTCTTGGAGAGGGTTGGTTGTTCCATTGTTAGTTGTTCCATTATTCACACATTTCATTAATACATTCATCCATTTTCCATCCAATTTCTCTCTAACATCCAACCCACATCTCACTCTTGTTCTTGCTTGATCTTAAGATTACTAGTATTCTTCAAACTAGAATCTGACAAGTTAAAGAAAGCAGAAGGTAGTGAGGAGAAAACTAAAGGCAGCAAAAAGAAGATGCTTGGAAGGAAAATAGCAGGGAAAGAACAACAACAAGAATCTTCAAAGAAACAAAGACTGTAGGAAGATAAAGAGTCAGATGAAGTTGAAGAAATTGAAGAAGATGATGAAGATGTCTTGAAAAAGTATTTGGTAATTAAAAAGGATGAAGATATAGCAATTGATGTTATACCATTTGCTACTAGATTACCAGTGATTGTTGACTACAAGCTGCATAAAGAAGGATTGATGGCACATTATGTTAGCCTCAAAATATTGAGTCGAACAATGGAAGTTCGTTCATAATTATATTAGGACTCGGTCACTAAAATAATATACGTTGTAATAGGCTACACGGGTAAACGGGCTCTTAAATGTAATCTAACCGGTCACGTGTATCGGGCGAAAGCCCAAGTAATCCCGAGCCCGGCCCGTAGAAATACCAAGGCATGAAAGCCTCTTGGTATTAAGTATAAATACCCCTCTCCAAGTAATTCTCATTTGTAATTTTGCAAGTAATCTTCCAATCTTTTTCTTCTCTCTACCTTTCTCTCTCTAACTTCTCTCTAAACTTCTTCCATATTTTCTCATCTTATTTTCTAGTTTCGGATATGAAGTGAAAAGTGATTATATTTGGTGACGACATTTGGTATCATTCGCCACGGGTGGGTTTAGTTTTTGTTTAGTTCTAGTGGTTGTTTCGTGTTTGTATTTTTTTTGTTGTTTTTGTTCGTTTCGTGGTTTAGTTTTTTTTTAGCAAAGTGGTTCGACTT
>BQNB010014915.1:0-74203 GCA_026074375.1 Tanacetum coccineum | reverse complement strand
CCCTTAGTCCCTAGGGTCGCTTTCTTTTGTTTTTTAGGGTCGATTTAGTCGACCCAAAGTCTTCATTTTGTTGTAGTGCACGAGCTACAACATATTATGAGTTCTGAAGTGTTTTTTCTCCAGCGTGCGACCTCAATAATATTCGTGTTACTTTCTTTCTTTATGACGCAACTTTAGTTTAGCTAAAAAAGTGGTTATGATCAGGATTTTATTACTTATGTTAAATGAAAATCCGTGCTACATCCTTTCGCTTTTTTTCTTTTCAACTCCCTTTTGAAATTCCTAGGTCTAATAATCCTAGGTTTGTCCCTGACACCAAGTACACAAGGTACAATTATTAAATACATATTTATCTTTTATATCAAATAATGCATCTAATGAACATTTAACAAACCTAGCTACAAATATGATTGAGAGATCCCTTGTCGCTGATAAAAAAAGGGAGTAAAATAACTTCGATTTTTTTGTAATCTATAATATTTAAAAAATTTGTGTTACAAGTGTTGTTTAGTTTTAGTGAAATGCATTGGTACCTTTTAAACATGAGTCCCCCAATGTTATCTAGCATGTTTATTATTCCAAACACACTCATAAACTTTTGTTACCTCTAATATCATAAACTTAATTGTTGGATCATTCCCATACACTTTAATTAAACATCTTTAACATTTGAATGATTTAAAAAAGAATCATAATTATTTAGGAGATGGTATCTTATCACTACAAGAATAGACGCTTAGTGCTAACATTATAATGGAGCCTTTATTACCTTTCAACAAAGCAATAAAATTATGTACCAGTACGATGTAGTGATGGGTTTGATGTGTAAAATCATTGAGCCCGTGTGGTGTTTTGGTATTAACATCATTTTAATATATAAACCCATACTTCTATCATGATATAGTTTTAATTAATTTGATGCATATAATATTTGATGTTTAACAAACATATTTTTCCTATGATTTTAGATAATCGTTTTTATATGATTGTAACACTTAGTTATCTCAATACTACGAGGACAAAACTCATAAAAACACATGACATTTCCAATTAAATTGACGATGAATGAGAGAGTGATGAATGAGATGATGAATTTGGATTTAAGGTTGTGTAAAACCTTGTAGACGTAGTGCCAACACTTTGGCTAAAATTTTTTTTTTTTTTTTTTTTTTTTTTTTTCCTTTTTTTATTTTACAGAAAAAAGGTATATGACCACCCCTTAGTCCCTAGGGTCGCTTTCTTTTGTTTTTTAGGGTCGATTTAGTCGACCCAAAGTCTTCATTTTGTTGTAGTGCACGAGCTACAACATATTATGAGTTCTGAAGTGTTTTTTCTCCAGCGTGCGACCTCAATAATATTCGTGTTACTTTCTTTCTTTATGACGCAACTTTAGTTTAGCTAAAAAAGTGGTTATGATCAGGATTTTATTACTTATGTTAAATGAAAATCCGTGCTACATCCTTTCGCTTTTTTTCTTTTCAACTCCCTTTTGAAATTCCTAGGTCTAATAATCCTAGGTTTGTCCCTGACACCAAGTACACAAGGTACAATTATTAAATACATATTTTTCTTTTATATCAAATAATGCAACTAATGAACATTTAACAAACCTAGCTACGAATATGATTGAGAGATCCCTTGTCGCCGGTAAAAACAGGGAGTAAAAGAGCTTCGATTTTTCTATAATGTATAATGTTTAAAAAATTTGTGTTACAAGTGTTGTTTAGTTTTTGTGAAATGCATTGTTAGCTTTTAAACATAAGTCTCCCAATGTTGTCTAGCATGTTTATTATTCCGAACATACTCATAAACTTTTGTTACCTTCAATATCACAAACTTGATTGTTGGATCATTCTCATACACTTTAATTAAACATCTTTAACATTTGAACGATCTAAAAAAATAATCATAATTAATTAGGAGATGGTACCTTATCACCACAAGAATCGACGCTTAGTGCTAAACGTCATAATGGAACCTTTATCACCTTTCAACAAAGCAATAAAATGATGTACTAGTACAACGTGGTGGTGGATTTGATGTGTAAAATCATTGAGCTTGTTAGTTTTTACTAGTGTACACCCCCGTGTGGTGTTTCGGTATTAACATCATTTTAATCTATAAACCCATACTTCTATCATGATATAGTTTTAATTAATTTGATGCGTATAATATTTGATGTTTAACAAACATATTTTTTCTTATGAATTTAGATACCCGTTTTCAAGACAGCGACACTTAGTTATCTCAATAATATAAGGACAAAACTCATGAAAACACATGACATTTCCAATGAAATTGATGATGAATGAGAGTGCATTTGGCTTAAAGGTTCTGTCCAACTTTTGTACATAGTGCAACACTTGGGCTTACTATAAAAGGTCAGGACTACAAGTGTAGAAAATTCCGCTGTCTATTAATTGAGGTAGAGACCACCGAGCAAGGACGAATGTACAGGGGAGTCGGATGTGGCACGGGCTACATCATATTTTAAGTTCTGAAATGTTTTTCTTCAGACATGCGATCCAATAATATTCGTGTTACTTTCTTTCTTTATGATGCAACTTTAGTTTAGCTAAAAAATTATTTATGATGCACATTTCATTACTTATGATAAAAGAAAATCCGCGCATTTTTTTGCACCTCCCTCAAATTCCTAGGTCTGATGTGATTACTGAAAACACTGATTGTTTTGAAAGACAACACAAATAAAAATAAGATTACTCTTATTTTGAAAAATAAATGCACCGACACATACACTTATTTTATTGAGACAGCCCGGGTTGTGTAACAACGTATACACAAGCCTTTGTATGAACATGAAGTAGTTCATACCCGAGAAAAATGAATTTCCGGTTGAGAGGTCAAGTTATCTTTTTGACGATATACTTGCCTTTAAGATGATGACCACTTGTCGGGAAGTGGTATGCACCCGCGGATGGGTCATGATCCTTACGGATGCCATCCATCACTAGCCACGGGACGTGGTTAGCACGTGGTCTCCGCGTGATATTGGCTAGGATCGGCCTTGGGTCGTTCTCGATCCTTCTATCCCAACACCAAGTACACAAGGTACATTTATTATATAAACCAACATTTACAAGGAATTGCTGTCCGGTTTTACCCGCGCAACCCGTCCCCCGACCCGCCTTTTTTGTATAGTAGACCCGGTTTTTTTGTACCCGACCCATCCCCTTATTATACTGTTAACCTACCCATTTTTTTACCTGATCCGTTGTACTATACAAAACCTATAGTGCTTATCATTTCTTTTTGAGAAGCTTCCACCAAAATCAATAACCCTAAATCTCAAAACCATATAAGAAAATCAATGGTCGGTGCTAAAAGAGGCGGTACGAGTTTTCTTAATCAAGAAGGTGCTAGTTTTCACTTTGTTAAACTTTTGTTAATTAATCATTGGGTTGAAATTTGCAATTACTAATGAAAATTTAGGGTTTTTGTTGCGAAGATTGTGATGATAATATGTTTGCGCTTTGCATGTTGGAATGATAGGTTCCTCGAATCAAGATGATGTACAACACAAATATCTGATTCTTTTATGAACAAGTAAGTGATAAATAAAATACCCGTTATTTACTTTTTGTTAATTTTTTTGTAATAAAAATTGAATTTTGATTTGTTGATGATTTTAATATATAGATAAAGTTTTGATTTTTAATGTGAAATTTTGGGTTTTATTTTTGTGGGTTTTTGATTTTAGGTTGTAGAAGATAAGCAGGTGGGTTGTTGTTGCGAAATTGATTTTTCATGTGAAATTTTGGGTTTCGTTTTTATGGGGTTTTGATTTTAAGTTGTGGGATACCATCCTGAGGTATAATATTTGTATTTGGGTTGTTGTTGCGAAATTAAGTTATTTGTGCAAAGGGATGGGGTTTTGTTGCGAAACCGTTAGTTTGAGACACATAATTTGATTTTTTAGTGATATTAAGGGATGGGGTTTTTATCAAGTTTCTATCTTTTTTATTTTTTTAGGGATTTGGAGTTGTAAAAGGTGATTCTGGAATGGGCACATGTTGTGGTTGCCAAAATAATTTTGATGGTTGATTTTGTGAAGAAACTTGCCTGCTTTTGGATGAAGCGGAGCTTAAAAATGAACGGAGATCAGAAATTTGATTCTTCATGTATTTTTCCTTCAATCACTGTTACAAGTTTTGTTTATTGAGTGGTTTTTTATTAACCTTGTTGTTTGATACTTTTTAACTTATGGAGATGCTTAGTTGCTTATGATGAATTTATTATTGTGCTCTTGCTCACAAATTTTGTGTTAATAAACTAATGTGTCTCAAGTTAGGATTTTCTTTGGTATCTATAGCTATAAGTATTGTACATGATGCCAAAGAATAATATGTCTAATTGGTTTTCTTATAACAGCAATCCAAGAATGGAAACGTGACTGCCTTGCTTTGAGGAGCGCTGCCACAACCACTTTCTGATAGGTAGAAGGATTGCGTTGAGACCAATCCCAAGCAGTTAATACCTGCATCAGTTCAGGTACAAATATCTGTTCGCAGGTCGTTACTCGTGCTTCCAGGATCGAAAATAACCAAACAACATCATCTAGAATATCATCATAGGATCATGATCATAGTATCATGCATAAAAATAAAAACAAGGAAAGATTGGGTGAACCCTTCTGCAGAATTTTATTAATAAGAATAAAGTGGGTTACCTACAATCACTAAACAAGCAACGGTGTTAGCTCAAAGCTCACTGTGGTACGGTGACGAATATTGAAAATGATACAAGTTGCACAAGATTCTCCAGGTTAGGACTCTGTTCCTTTGGATTCAGGCTATAGCTTCTTAAGTATAAGTAACTTGATGCCAAAGAATAAATATGTCTTAATTGGGTTTGAGCATATAACTATAATCAATCGCAATAAATGGAAACTGGTTAGACTTGGGCGCCCTTTGCTTTGAGGAGCGCCTGCCCTACATACACTTTCTGATAGCGTACAAAGGATTTAGAGCTGTATTTAAGACCGCGGAATCTGCCCGTAGGATCAGTGTAAAACCTAGCATTCGAGTTCAGGGCACAAATATCTGTTCGCGTAATAGTGATCGTGCTGGACGTGACGATATATTGCACTTTATTTTTGCCCTGGATCTGTGCGGAAATACCAAAACAACAACATCTAGTAATATCATCATAGTAACATGATCATGGGAGTATTCGTATGCATAAAAATAAAAACACAAGGAAAATAGGGTGAACCCGTTCTGCAGAAAATTTTTATTATGGAAGGAAGAATAAAGTGGGTTACCTACAATTCATTAAATCGAGGGGTGGTTGAAGAAGGCCCGTATATATACATTAAGAAACGGTATGGAACTTTTAGTGAATGCGTTAGTGAGGCGTATGTAAAACCAAACACATCTGTTTCATTTAAAAAAACCCGTGTCTCTATTTAAACCTAATCTAGGCTCTCGTCTTATGGGGCTCATGGTAACAAAGGGTGCCTTATTTTTCATCTTCTCCTTAATTGGTAACACGACAGACATTACAGCGTCAACAATTCCATTTCCCCCTAATGTCTTGCATGCCAACATCTTACTCGTTCCATGTGCTTTCTCTCCGATTTCTTTGTTGCAGATGCTTTCCACTTGAATCTTTCATGGTTTGGGATCTCTTTCTATGAACCACATAGGCTCGATCCCTCATGCTAAGACCATGAATCTTTCTTGCTTCACTCTGTCGCTATCTTTCTTTCTGAAGCTGTCAATCTCGTTCATTGGTCATTAGAGATGTATTGCATTAGTCTTTCAGTGCTTGCCTATTCCTCATCCTTCCTTGAGGGTAATTCCAAAATGCTCGACTCTTTGCAGCCAACTATCATCCATGTTACCATCCTCCGTGTTAAACTTCGAAGCGCCTAAATGCCTTCGTATCCTCACAGTGGGATTCCTCGATATCTTGTGCCATTTATAATGCGAGGACAAGAGAGGGCTTCCAAATAACAAAGGGTAGCTCTTTTGGATCTCTATTCCATCGTATCCTCATTAATCCTAGATCTCTCAAAAGCGCTCTAAATTTTTCTGGCAAAAAAATGCATACGCAAATTCTTTTGAGTCTTGTCCTTCCATCTCCTTTTTTTTCAAAAAAACTAGCAGTATCTTCTCATTACCTACGTTTTCTTCCTCTTCTGCAGCGTTCTCTTTCGTATTCCAATTCGACAATCATTCTTCAATATAGCTATCCATGATTCTGCGTCTTTTATAAAACGCAGGTTTTGATTCTTTTGAATGATTGGATGAACATGAATTGTTGTGTACTGCTTGATCGCCTTTCGCATCTGGTACCAATGTTCGAGCAGGTCGTCTACATCGTTGGCTTCAGGAACGAAAAATAACCAAACAACATTCATCTATGAATATCAATCATAAGGGATCAGATCAATAGTAATCATGCATATATCATGCATAAAAATAAAAACAAGGAAAGATTGGGTGAACCCTTCTGCAGAATTTTATTAATAAGAATAAAGTGGGTTACATACAATCGTTATATGGAGGCCTATTTATACATGATGAAACGGTATGACTTTTAGTGAGGCGTTGTGATGGTTTGTAGAAACCAACACGTCTGTTTCTTTTATAAACCGTTTCTCTATTTAACCTAATCTAGGCTTCGGGTATGGGCTTCATGTAACAGGCCTTTTTTCTTCTCCTTTTGGTATCACAGACATTACAGCGGTCCAACAATATCCTTTAATGAACTTACTTTAAAATTTTATAAAATAATAAGGTACTACATACACGATATGAGTCGATATGGACAAAACGGACATATTTGTATTGTTATTTTCACCAATAAGATCAGTTGTTGTAAAATATAAATGATATTAACATTAATATAAGTTATGCAAAAGGCCTATGTTCTTTTAAGCCGTCGAACATACATCACTATTATTCAAGATTAGTAATAAATTTTGCACATGGAAATTGTATTATAAAATGGATAGTGCCGAGATGCAAAATTCCCTTTAAGCCGTCGTACGAGTTGTGCAGTGAACTCTTGAACTTTTAACCCGACCATATGTTGCAGCACGTAGTTTCTAAACAAGATAATGATGTTAGTCGTAATGAAGCATAACACACAAGTTTGTAGCAAGATAAGAATTTTAGATATACAAACCCATAAGGATCTTCAGCTAGATGTATTGCATGCGCCAAAATCTCAGCAACCAGACGGGTTCTCTCTTCTCATTGAGAGTGCTCGATACACGCCTGGAGCACACAGCAGCCACTTTTATCTGTCGCAACGTCATAACACTTACCTGCTATTTCATTCAGAATAGGCTGACAGAGTTATTAGAAGACCAGGTATAACACAATTTTAATAATATTTAACATTTCATGTCGATTTTATAGTTTATGTTCCGTTAAGAATCGAGAATAGAAATTTAACTGCAAACGTAGGCTTCATATGATTAATCAGTCTATGTTAGGAAATCGATTGTGTAAGACTTAGTATAGTAATTTTGTAGGTTTAAAGTTTAAACCCTAACCTGCAAAAAATAGTTTTTATGTACAAGTATTTCTATGGTTATTGTGTTAGTTTAAGGATATAAGTTTTGATTTTTAATGATAAATGATTATCTGTTTATTTTAGAATAAATGAGCAACGTAAATTAACAAAGAATAAGTTAAAATGAACATGACTTATAAGTATATTTGGATTATGGGGTAGAACAACCCCGCTAATGTTTGGAAGTGGACACAGAGTGGTCACAGGCCAAATTCATACAAGATTATCCATATGACCCATTAGCCCGCTGACTCACCATTTGTGCTTCCTGTAAACTTAAGTGCGAGTGTATAAACAATAACGTATTTTCTATATATGTGTGGGCAGGTAGGTGTATGGGGTGATGGTGTTGTGCGAAGTATCAACTCATCATGAGGGTGCTTTAAACTATAGTTTCGAGGGACTGTACAACTCACGAAACGAACACGAGGATGCTAGATGCCTGATAAACACCGAAGCTACACCGGATCAAGAACTGGAATTACACAGAAGTTATTTATAAACTATAGTAAAATAAACTTTAACTTCTGATTTTTTTTTTAAAATAGATAAAGGTGTATTGTTTTGGAATGTCATCGTCGAATGGTTTATTTTTCAAATGGTTGACTCCTAATAGTAATTGTTAGAGACATTTTCTTGGCATCGACACAATGGTGCACATAAACGCTTCACATAAAATACATGCGTGAGCAAACACCCCGCAGCGGAGCGCGGGCTGGCATACTCGTTAAATACATATTTATCTTTTATAACAAATAATGCATCTAATGAACATTTAACAAACCTAGCTACGAATATGATTGACAGACCCCTTGTCGCCGATAAAAAAAGGAAGTAAAAGAACTTCGATTTTTCTGTAATGTATAATGTTTAAAAAATTTGTGTTACAAGTGTTGTTTAGTTTTAGTGAAATGCATTGGTACCTTTTAAACATGAGTCCCCCAATGTTATGTATCATGTTTATTATTCCAAACATACTCAAACTTTTGTTACCTCTAATATCACAAACTTGATTGTTGGATCATTCTCATACACTTTAATTAAACATGTTTAACATTTGAACGATCTAAAAAGGAATCATAAATTATTTAGGAGATGGTACCTTATCACTGCAAGAATCGACGCTTAGTGCTAAACATTATAATAGAACCTTTATCACCTTTCAACAAAGCAATAAAATGATGTACCAGTCTGACGTAGCGGTGGGTTTGATGTGTAAAATCATTGAGCTTGTTAGTTTAAACTAGTGTACAACCCCGTGTGGCGGTATTAACATCATTTTAATCTATAAACCCCTACTTCTATCATGATATAGTTTTAATTAATTTGATGCTTATAATATTTGATGTTTAACAAACATATTTTTTCTTATGAATTTAGATAATCGTTTTCATGACTGTAACACTTAGTTATGTCAATAATATGAGGACAAAACTCATGAAACACGTGACATTTCCAATGAAATTGATGATGAATGAGAGAGTGATTTTGGCTTAAAGGTTGTGTACAACTTGTGTACATAGTGCAACACTTGCGATTACAAAAAAAAAGGTTAGGACTATGAGTATAGAAAATTCTGATGTCTATTAACTGAAGTAGAGACCACCGAGCAAGAACAAACGTACATGGGAGTCCGGTGTAGCACGATCTACACCCTAGTTTAAGTTATGAAGTGCTTTTTTTCTTTTCTTCACAAAAGCACCGCTTTAGATACTGCGACTCCATTAATATTTGTGCTACTTTTTTTCTTTATGATGCAAATTTAGTTTAGCTTAAAAAAAATTATGGTACACATTTTTTTACTTATGATAAAAGAAAATTGATGCAAGACCTTTCCGACCTTTTTGTACAACACTCTCTTGAAAATCCTAGGTCCTAGGTCCGTCGCTGCCACTAAATACACAAGGTGCATTTATTAGATATTTATATTTTAGGTCAAATAATGCATCTAATGAACATTTAACAAACTTAGCTACGAATACGATTGAGAGATCCCTTGTTGCCGATAAAACAAAAAAGGGAGTTAAAGAACTTCGACTTTTATGTAATGTATAATGTTTAAAAATATTGTCTTACAAGTGTTGTTTAGTTTTAGTGAAATGCATTAGGTACCTTTTAAACATGAGTCGACCAATGTTATCCGGCATGTTTATTATTCTAAACATACTCATAAACTTTTGTTACCTCTAATATCACAAACTTGATTGTTGGATCATTCTCATAAACTTTCATTAAACATCTTTAACATTTGAACGATCTAAAAAAGAATCATAATTATTTAGGAGAGGTTATCACTAGAAGAATCGACGTTTTTAGCCATGACCCAAAATTGTGGCTGAAATTCCAAACTTCGTAGCTAAACACTTTTTTGCCACGACCTTTCGTGGCTAAAAACCTTTTGTCCAACCATTAGCCACGACAACTTTTAGTCACGAAGGACAACCACATGTAGCCACGACGTTTGTGGCAAAAAAGTTTAGAAAGATATAATAAAAGAACGGAAAATAAAATAATCTTAAACCTTTAGCCACGAAATGTTGTGTCTAAAGTTAAATGTTAAAATAATATTAGACTTATAGCCACGATACGTCGTCGCTAAAGGTTTGATATTACTAAAACGTTAAACTTATAGTCACGACATGTAGTGGTTAAAGGTTTAATCTTATTTTAACATTAAACAATTTGCCACGATTTGAAGTGCTACGTACCTAAATTGTGATATTTTCACCAAACTATTTGCCGGGATACCAAAATGTGACTATTGAAAACCTGTCTTTCTGTTTATTTATTGTTGTTTTGAAGGGGCTTTGTAAACTCCATTACTCACTACCTACAATAATCAAAACCCCAAAAAGAAATTAGAAGACGTCGTTTTTTTCGGCATAACCAATGAGGGTTACTACACACACATGTTACTAGCCCTAACCAATAGTATCAACTTTGAAAATCCAAAATTGTGCAGTTGCAGCAAACAAAGAAATTTGGGAGTACGATGTAGTTAAAACTTAAAATAGCTGTGATGAAATGCTAAAACGAACACTTAAATCGTCTTTGGGAATTTTCTGTACAAATTATGCTCTTTTACAGTCTCAACTTAAAATAATGTGTTGTACAAAAGACGACTTGGTGGGTTATACTATCAAGTCATATTATTAAGAGTGAACATCAATATACATTTCAAACCAACCTGACGTGTCCAGTCCAATGTGCCACTTACACCCATACGCATGTTTCATGATATTATCATAAACTGACTAAAAAATATATTCTTTTATTAAAAGCATGCTTCGTGATATTATCATAAGTGCTAAATTAGAACGGGATAGGTAATTAAGACCCTCCTAAAATACCACTTATACCTCCCCCCCATATGTTTTTTCATTTTTTTTATTTATTCTAATTTTTTTTATATATAATTTTCCTTTATTTATTATAAAACAACAAAACTGAAAGTATGAAATAGAAAAATATAAATTTTAACAAGTCAAAAGTATTAAACTGATAAAAAATACAAGAATAAAAAATGATAAAAAACTGTGTTCTAAAATAAACAGGGAAGTCAAATGGGAATAATTATGCTAAATGCTGATGAGGGTACCGATAGTAGTGACAAACATCATTGAGAATGTGACCCTAATTTCCATGACTAGAGCTTGTAGGTATGTCGCTGATGATGTTGTTGTGCCCAAATGTTGACATGCAGCAGACCAGCGTGCATATACTTGTACACTTGTATGTAGGTCTTGAGTTCCGGAAGCGACTCTCTCGCTGTGAGGCAATTGTGAGTGCTAAAGTTTATCATAACAGTTAAAATACAGTTTACTAACACATGTATTGGCAAAAGATGAATGACAATAAGCCAAACTATTCCATGTTTCTTCCAAATATTTCTAGTCCTATCGAGCGTAGATCTTTCACAAGATTTTTCCAAACGGTTTATACAATTATCGTTGATTTCAACCAATAGAAGAATTAAACGGTTTCTACGTAATGATCTTGAAAACACAAATGCTTACATAAGTAATAATAGGTTTCTTAATTATGTGAGGACGACAATTAAGAGCCTCTCAAGTAAGAAAAGTAATTAGCTCAACGTTAACCAAACTAACAACAATAAGATGAGAAAACTTGCATGTATATATACCAAACACCATCGGCAAAAGAGAGCATCAAATGAATCTATAACACCAACAGAACTTATGTTGAGAAGTTTGTTGCATCCTTGATCACATGTAGGAACAGTTACATCCTCGTTTGCCATTTTTTGTCTTAATGATGGTAAATGCCCCCTGCATGAAAGAAGAAATACAATTGAATTATAGATTTCATAGTAAATTAGTTAGAACTAGAAGTTGGCTATGGAAAATTTAGCCTGCGATTAAGATATTTCAAGAACTACTACTTACTCCCGTTACTCATCGTGGTTGCAAGTGCAATTCCATTCAAAATAACCCATGCCATTTTGACACCTGGTTAGCAAAGAAAAAATGGTATAGATTTAACACCTTGCGTCACGGTTAAAAAAAGATACAAACCTTAATAAGTTTTATATTTGGAGGAAGGATGTTGGTTGTTGTATGTCCCAGATCAGGGTTAAGACAATCAATAACCTAGCTAATTACCAAAGATGGTTACTAGATATCTCTTGAAGTTGTGTGATCACTTTTCAAAGAAGATTATTCGACCCTATGCCTAGGTATCACGAATAACTCCTTGGGATAAAACCAAGTGTTGTTCTTGTTTTAGGCACAAATCAAGAACATTGCGTTTCTATGTGTTTTTTGTTTTTCTGTGTATCTCTCATGCAGTTTGTGATCTCCTATTTATAGGAGAATACTCAAAACCCTAGTCAACAGAGTTATGAGAGATTATAGGAGATATAATCTCTTCCATAAGTGACTTCTTTGATTTAAATAATTAGTGGTTACAATGACCGTGGTCATTAAAGGTAATTGTAACGTACTATATGAAACGGTCAAATCAGTTACAAGTCATTATTTCATATTAATGAGTTATTCCTTTTGTATCCTAAAAATTCGGCTAACTCACTAAAGAGTATACAAGTTGAGGGTTCAATACTGAAAAGACTCACCGATGAGTTAACCCGCTGAGGATACTACCTCTGATGGATTACTCCCTGATGAATATCCTTCAGTCCAGAGTTACTCACTGAAGAGTAAACTCACTGAAGTTCATCAGCGACATGAATTCCTTTCAACCACTATCTGACTCAGGGTGTTCAGTGACCTATAGGAGTACACTTCGTACCTCCAGTCCCTTAACCGGTATGAACTGAACCCTCATTGAACTAAATTTCTAACAATCCTCCCCAATTTAGAACAATACCTTTACATGAAATTAAATATACAACAAAAAAGTGCATAAATGAAAATGTTAGAGGATTGAATTTCCATCTTAGTAATTACACGTTCAAATATTTGAGAATCAGAGTGATCTAATAATTGAACCCTTTAACCCATTTGAATACCTGAAGATAAAAACACACAAGTTTTCAAACACATAAGAAACTCCTGACACTATACAAACCATGTGTCCATATCCAATTCATAAATGTTTTAAGAGCCAAATTTCATGCTCCTTGAAGCGTCAAAACCTTAACATTTACATAGGTGGTTCCTCTTTATTCATGCTCCTGCTAAGCACATTTTTAAAGAAATTAACCATTAAGAAGTTAACAACTTCATCCTCCTTTATCAGCAGGTTCCAAGCACATCCTTGGGATGATATGCAAATACATGTGCTTGAGTCTACTGAACATTCAGCTTTCCACATTGAACTCAGCTGCCAAGTTTCCTAAGCAGGGAATTGGGTATTATTCAGCGACTTAGTTGGACTTTAATCCCATCCCTTCAACAGACTTTATAACCAAGTCTCTAGCCAGTCCCTTCGTCAAGTGATCAGCTAAGTTTTGTTGAGACCTCACAAACTCCATAGATACCACCCCATTCGTGATGAGTTCACGAATCATGTTACGCCTGACACCTAAGTGTCTAGACTTCTCATTGTACATCTGGCTATAAGCTTGTGCCAATGTAGCAGCACTATCACAATGGATAGATATAGGTGTTATAGGTTTGGACTATAGTGAAATCTCAAGGAGCAAGTTTTTTAGCCATTCAGCTTCCTTACCAGTAGCTGCTAGAGCCACAAATTCATATTCCATTTTGAACCAGTAATGCAAGTTTGCTTTTTGGAAACCCAAGAAATTACACCACCACCAAGCAGGAATACCCAGCCACTTGAAGACAAATTGTCTTCAGTGTTGCTGATCCAGCTTGCATCAGTGTAACCTTCCAATACTGAAGGATAACCAGTATATGTCAATTTATAGTCTATGGTTTTCTTTAAGTACTTCAATACCCTCTGAATTAATTTCTAGTGCTAAGTACCAGAGTTACTAGTATACCTGCTCAGTTTGCCCACAACAAATGTAATATGATGCGTACTTTCTTTTAAAGAGATTATTTAACAAGTTTTAAATTTATAAAATTTGTTTACCGATGTCTACACGCACTAACGGGCAGAGAACCCGATCGTATGTAATGTAGGATTAGTAAATCCGAGGTCGTCCCAAGAGCTAAGTTTAGATTAGTTATAATTTGAAATGTCACGGGTTTAAAAATGGTTTGAATAGTTTTGAGAATTAAGGCAGGAAATAAAATGCGTAAAAGTAAATTGAGAAGAAGACTATAAGGAGAAAAGCGTGCTAACCTAGTTATTTCATTACTATTGTTTATGACATGTTTCCTAGTGCAATGTCTAAGTATCATTTTATTAGTGTTCTAATATCAACATATCCAAATTGACGTTAGAGGTCTGTCCTATACTTCCTAGGATCCTAATTTCTCGAAAGCCTTGATGTTAAGGTATCTTGGTCGTAGTTATTAAGTATAAACCATCCAAAAGACTTGTCTATAACCTAAATTATTAACCTTCTTTGAAAGAGTTTCTGCGCTTTTTAAAGTATTTAAAGTAATTAAGGTGGTAATCAGATCGATTCCTACACTGGAGATAGATGCCGACTTATTCCAGTACCTTGGTAGTCCTAAATTTGGCGGTTTGCCTAATAAAAGAACTAACATGATCAAAACTACCTTTTAATATTACCAAAACGCAGGGATCTATGACAAGCTATAAGGATATCTAACAAAAACGATAATCATACAGGAAACATTGATCATAACAATAGAAACTACATAACTAGGCCAGCACTAGAAGTGCTCAGTCACTCATGGTAAAAATACAGTAAGAAATAATAGAAGAATTCATTGATCGAAAGCTCATAACTCTTATAGTAGTCATTTATGAATGATTAAATACAAAAGTAAGTAACATGATTTCTCTCTTGGAGTTCAGATGGATTTCTTCGACCTATGGAAGCTTGGTTCGCCCCCTTGATGTTGTGGTAGAAGGGTTGATGTCAAATAAGCAGAATGAGGGCTTTATTTATAATATTTGAACTTGTTACGGCGTAACCCTTGTGTATAGTTATGCCGTAATCATGCTGATGTTGGCTTCCTTTTTGTAGGCTTAAAATTGTTGCGACGTAACTCTAACGTACATGTTACGTCGTAATGCTGACTATGATACGTCATCAATCTTAAAATGTGGCAGGTTACAGTGTAAAGGTTACTAAGCAATTATGAAGTAATCGTTGTGATGACCATTGTTTCCTTAATTAGGTTACGGCGTAACTATGGCGGGGTGGTTACACCTTAACAAGTCTTGAAAATCTAACTTTTGCTCGTTTTTGTGTTTAAATCCCATATTTCTTGCTCAAATGCTTGATTTCTTCATGTAAACAATAAATAAGTGGTAAGTACTATTTTTAGGCATTTATGAGATATTTATAAGCATTTTGATAGGGAATTTGATACCAAAAAGTATTAAATATTTAATGCTATCAAATATCCCCCCACTTGACTTCTACTTGCCCTCAAGTAGACCTGTTAGAATAATTTATAAAAATATTTCCCTAATTTAACTCGAAGAAATGAATTCATAATTTACTTATGCTAGAAAATATCAAAGCCGAACACCTCACGAAAAAGGGGATCAAAATCACTCAAGTCTCAAACTAGTCTAAGTGTTTCATTTTGGGGGTGATCGCTCCACTGCACAATCATAACATGTATTCTATCATAAGCTTAGAAAGTACAAAATCTACACTAGTTATATTTAGGGTCTAAATGGCTCTTAAAGGCAACAAGGGTGACACATAGGTTTGAACATGTGATTGACACTTTTCGATACCACTGATCCAGAAAAGGTGACAAAACCACACATGCTTGTCCAAATCCACAAAGAAGACACATGTGATTGCTCTTTACTTAACTCGAGTAGGCTAAAGGAAAGAATCATAAAATGTTAGGAAAGACATGAAATACACGTATAATTGGCGTTAAATAAAAACACAAAACAAATAGTCATATATAATCTAAAGTTGTCATAACCGGCTACCGTCCATCCATAATTTAAGTGTCCAAGCGTGAAAATTTGATCTTTAAATCAATAATGGGCTAGTGGTATATATAGTGATACAATCCTGATTTTTATTGATGAAGCATGTCTCACTTGCCAATCCTTCAAAATCAACATATGGCTTATAGTTGCATCATCTTTATAACTTGTTGGTTTTATAAAACGTAACCAACATATAACAATAGGAGTTTATTCATACATTTTTTTCATGATACTCCTGCAGCATATAGTAATACATCACCCCACTTGAGATAAACAATATCGAAAGTGATGATACACAGGGGGGTCTTCATAGATCAATAAGGATAAGTCTTCTGCAAACGTCTAAAATTTCTGAACCCATTCACCTAAACCATGGACTTAAGTAGCCAGATATTTCAACACAAAGAAAATAGAGACTACAGGGTAGATAAGGCGAAATGGTGTAACAAAACATATGATCTTGGGTTAAAACAAGATATTGGCTTAACAGGGTGATCTAGGGGTATCTTGTACTAAAATTGAGTGCAACAAAAGGGTTTTTGTCATGGGAGTCGACAAGTCAGTGTAACAAGTCGATAAACACATACAATATAACACATACGGGCTATTTGGGTTAAATCCTAAATGTTTCCTTCCTGAATCATATATTCCCGCTAATCAATTAGGTCTCAAAATGATGTACAGGCCAAGTTCTAAAGTCTACAATACTATCGACACACTCATAATTTTGGTGGATTTTTGTATAATGGATGAAAATGGAATCATCAGGCTTAGAGTTAAGATCAATGTAGACCCAACATTTGTCATAGACCCAATGAACCAATTCTGGCCACTCATTTTTTCATCAAAAATAAAAAAACTCATTTTTCAATGTTAATCGACATTTCTAAGGCACGTAAATGTAATCGAATACCAAGAGTCTGTCGAGAAGAATCTTTTTGAGGAAATATCTGATTTTTCTTTTCTATTTAGTATTTTCTTTCTGAAGTTTTATATTTTTGTATTTTGTCTTTTCCTCAAAAATTTGTACAAGTGGTGATGTTGATAGATAATCAAGCAGTCCTCATTGTCTGAACCATCCAAATCAGCTGGAGTCAAACATCTCATACCAATCCTACTCTGACATGATACTTGAAAACCATCCTCAGGAAGAGCTTTCGAAACATGTCAGCTAATTGGTATTCAGTTCTGACAAAATATAATTCAATTATACCATTTCAACCTGTTCCTTTATGAAATGATACCGATATGATGAGCTATGTCCGTGAATGTGTGTACGGTGTTGCATGAGATTGCTATGGCTAACTGAGAGTCGCAATACAACGTATATGTTGTAAAAAGTTAAGCCAGAATCTTGAAGTAGTGTCCTCATCCACATTACTTGAGCACAACTTGCAGATAACATCACATACTCTGCCTCTGCTGAAGACATTGCAGTGCAGTTTTGTTTCTTTGACATCCAGCTTTACAAGTTTATCCACCAAGGAACTGTATCCCTCCCAGAAGTGCTTTTCCGATATCAAGCATCCCGCATGATCAGCGTCTGCAAATGCTGTTTAGTTCAAAAGCCAGAATCCTTTGGAACCAGAGGCCCAATGTTAATGGTACCCCTTAGGTAATTAAAGATTCTTTTAACCTCCTTGAGTGGTGTATTTTGAGTCGGTCCGTTGCTATGATAACGTGCACAAAACATACTGCTTGCACTATTCTTGGTCTACTAATGACAAGTACATGATTGACGCCGATCTTACAACGATAATCAGATTGGTCATGGGTTTCTCCACCACAAAGCCCCACCCCACCCCCCCCCCCCCCCCCCCCCCTACAACTAGTATGGGTTTTGTAGCCAATGGTGTTAGCCAATGGATGACAATTGTCCATATTATCTTTTTCCAAATTTCTAAAGCGTACTTGGCCTGATTAATAAAAATACCCTGGGGGCTGGTGAGATCAGAAGTCCTGAATAAAAAAAGAATTTTCATCTCCCCTCCTCCATAAAGACATTTCAAATCTACTACTTTGAAATAAACTTTTTCACATCTTTTTGAAATTTAGGTTGTTAGACCCAAAAATTATGTCATCAAACATAAATCTGCACAAAGTTGAATATACTCCCCGTATTTTAACTTGTAAAAAAGTTGGTCAATTGTGAAGCCTTTGGACATCAGGAAGTTTGATAGTTCATCATCGAACCAGGCTCTTGGAGCTTGCTCAATCCATACAAATCTTTCTTTCCGTCAGTAGGTTAGACTTTTTTCTAGATGATCTGTATCAACTAACCCTTCGGCTGAGCAACATAAACCTCCTCCTTCAGTAGACCATTAAGAAATGCCGTTTTCACGTCCATCTGATAGATTGGAAAAGACTTGGTGTGCTCGTGGGCAAACGAAAAATCCGAACTGCTTCCAAGCGAGCAACTGAACAAATGATTCTTCAAAATCAATACCTCTCCTGAGCATAACCTTAAGCAACAAGTCGTGCTTTTTGCAAATTACAGTACTGATCTTCATATCCTTTATGTTCTATTCATAATAACCACTTTAGCTTAATAAGCATCTTTGCCCAAATAGTTTGTCGACTAGTTCCCAACTTTTTTCCTGTAGAACTGATGAAGTTTCATCAAGACATTGCTTTGATCCATGCAGAATCAGCCATTGCCTCCTTAAATGTCTTACGTTCAACAATACTCACCGTGAGCGCAACATACCCATTTCAGGATCTGTAGCAAGCTGTCGTCTTGTTTGAAGTGGCATGGTTGGATTTCCACGAACTTGTTCCTAATTGATGATCTCTGTCCATTGGAAATCATAGACTTTGTGGTTTGAAATGTTGCACATCGGTATAATACGAATGTTGCGTGAGGAAGACTCACCAATTTCTTGTACCCGTGTACAAAAAGGATTGATAAATTCATCTTCTTAAAATGATGCATTCGGTGCTTGATCATTGTTGTTTTTGCCTCCAGCGAGACCTGTGTGTTGGATTGTAATATTCATCAAGTAAAGGACTGAAGAGAATTTAACCCTGTTGTGACGAATCTGTCTTTTCTGCTGAAGGAACAACATTTTGTCTTGGGGGCAACGGGGTCAAGTTGTCATAGCTGACTGCCTTTCTGTCTCTTGAGGAACGAGGCCTGAAGAGACATTTTCAACAGACATCTCTTGTCGTTGTGGTGCGAGGTCTGAACTGTTGTGATCAGACATCATTTTGATGAAGAACGAGCCTGAACCCTGATGTGACAGACTCATTTTCCATTGAGGAACCGGGCTTGAAGTGTTATTTTTTAGCAGACGCGCAATTGAACATTGATGACCGAGGCTTATGAACTGCTGTGTTCAAAACGTCATTTGATGTAACATCATCTTTTGTGAGAACCATCTGGCACTGGTTTCTTAGATAATGTATTTTTCACAACCACACTCTAGATTTTCCTGCCTTTTTCATATGTATATTGCATCTGCATTTAGGTCATTCTTTGTTGCTTTTGACCATTAATGACGTAACCTGCACTTAAACACCCAGAGTTTTGTTTGCCTGTATGAATATGATGGAATGATCACATTTGAACCATGTAGGGGTTCACTTTCAACCTTGGCTCGTAGCAGAGTTGAATAACTTTCCCTGTAGGAACCCACGCAAAGACAACATTACTAAGATTCTACCCTATGGTTTCCACCCAAAGACAAGAGTCTATGATTCATTTTTTATCAGGGACAAGTGTTAGTCTTTTTGTTTGAGAAACCAATGTCCTGTGGGGATCTGTCTTTCTGGTTCTTAGATGCAACTTGACTTTTCTAACGGGCATATACTCTTTGTTGACTTATGGGATTTTGCATCCTTATTCTGTGTAAGGCAAGCGAGGATTGGAACCTTGAGATATTCTAATACTAGCATTCATCATGATTGCACTGTAAAGGCACTTTTTTGCATGTAGGACATTGCAGTTCATTGAAAACTTCAAGAAAGGCTTTTGTTTCCTATGTTCTCCTAGTGAACAACTTTGTTTGAAACCCGACTACTCATGATCTTGCCAATTCCAAGTTTTGTTTTGCCACCATAAGCAGTGTTGGTAATCTAGCAGGTATCAATATAAAAGGTTTTCCATTCACTCTTCTTTCTGAAGTTGTGCAAAACTATTCTTAGCTTTTCACTAGTAGAAGTTATGAACCATGTCATTTGAGCCTACAAATTCTTTAGGTGACTGAAATGACAATGCTTTGGGTTATTCCTAGAGGGGCCAGGTGCAATCACATTTGTGTAGTTCGAACTGCTTGTTTTTCAAATCTGAGGCAAATTCTGTTGAGTGAAGCTTTGTTTAAACAAACCATCCCGACACATTAGATTTATTAAACTCCACTGACTTTCGTTTGAAAACTTACTTATTTCAGGAGAATTTTGAAAAAGGAGTCGGTTTTTCCTAAAACAGAAGGTTTTGGAATTTGTTTGAGCATTTGGCTGTCGAACAACAGATTGTTATATTAAACTGAGTTTCCAAGACTTTTCCCATGCAGTACTCGAAGAGTTTTCTTTTAACTCACTTATCTATGTTCTTTGTCTTGCATTTGAGCATTCAAATCTTTGTATTTCATGATATTGTTCACAGTTCTTGTCGAAATACATTAATATCCTATTACTTTGCGAATCGAGATTTGTTTTTCAATGTTCTTTACATTTTTGTAAAGCAATTCAAGATAAATCGATGTTTTTCAAGTTTTAGAAAAACTTTTTTAAACAAATTATTATGAACTGCTTTTTTAACAGATTCAGTTGTTCGAAAGCATTTGTGCAAAACATCACATTCTTTGACATTATGAAAGATATAAGCATTGCAATTCAGATTAGCATTTTAAATTCAGACAGAGAATGCAAATACGAACATGTAAAATCTTTAGACAACACACTCTTTCTATAAGTAGATCATATATTTTGAAAATCATCCTTTTCAGATTCAAGTTCGACAACCTCTTTTTCATGAGATTTAACGTACTCCAAATCGTCAGCAATCTGTTTTTTAGTTCAGAACAAAACAATAACTGTCCAGTATAGTTTTGTTTTGCTAGTGGCAATAATAAGGTTTATGATCAAAACTTCCATACTCTTAGCAGTTGGGTATAGGAAATGCACTATTATATGATTTAGACCACGCTGTTGGACAAATTGTCTAAAATGATTGCAGTTGTTTGTCATTTCGTTATAAAAGTTGTCTACTTTTAACTATTGGATTTAGCAACGAGTAGAAAGACAAACGTTTTTAAGCAATGTTAGGTTTTTGTACTGTTAAACGTATTTCTCCACATGTCTTCCTAACTGTTTTAGCGTGTTCCAACTGATTCAAGATAGGTTTTGGATGTTATTTTGAAAGTTTCATAAAGACGGTTTTGATATGTTGTAATCATATGTTTTTCACTGTGTACTTTAATACAATTTTGATCTACAACACCTTTTCAAGAGTCACAATCCTCTTCCCCATTGGGGCAAAATCTGTTTGCAGGATCAGAAGTATCATATGGGATCTCATACAAACGAGGCTTTTCAGATTGAGCTATCTTGAGGTACTTTGGATTAGCAAAGGTTGATCTACCATTATACGTTGCGCATTTGGGTGCTAACATGTGAATGGTCTGAATTGACTGATTGCGTTTATAAAGAATTTCATTTAAAAACTTTATTTGTTTGTCCATTTCAATCATCGTGTCAATGTCTTTTCCTTCCTTAACCTTTAAATCTGAAATAACCTTACTTTTCTCTTTGAGTTGACCTTCAAATTGTGACCTAGTTAACAGACTCTTTTTGACTAGCTCATCGTGTTTCTGATTGACAACTGAAATTTCATAGGTTTTAGTTTTTAAACCCTCTTTTATGTCAAACAAATGTTGGGTCTATATTGAACTTTTGGCTCAGGCTTAACCTCGCCAATAAAAATAAAGGGTAAATGTGCATTCGGCAAATATTTAATCAAGTTCAGTAAGAAAAACATGTCAAAATTTTAAAATTGGCACCATTTTTCAAAGAAAACTAGAAAATTAAAGGCAAACATTGGTCAAGTGGTAATTTTACTCCCATCCCTCTGCTTGGTTTGTATAATGTCCCAATTGTACTATAAAAGAAACGAAAAATCAAAAATAAGAGTATAATTAGAACCAGAGACTCTGTTGGGATTCTTGATTTGATGAGACAAAATAAATAAAAGAATAAAACAAAATGAATTAAATGCAAAGCTGGAATTCTTCAAAAGATGGAAGATTTTGAAGATACTAGAAGATCTCCTTATTCAGATAAAAGATAACATAAGATATTCCTAAATGTGTAAAAGATTTATTTGTCTAATGTTTATCTTCCTTTGTAAGTATTAGACTCCTTATGTTATAAAAAAGGTCCCAGGCGTGTAGTTTTGTGTGCACAGAAAATGTAGTCTACAAAAGGTGTGTGTGTGTTCTATGTGTCAAGTCTCATTGTAGATGCCTAGGTTGTTTGTGTAGCCTCAAGGTCAGTGTGTCATTGATCCTATTACTGGTTAGAGTAATCGTTCTAGAATTGATCATCTAGAATTGGGGCGAATAGTGAATAATATGAATGAAAAACCTTGTTGAAATAACTTTGTTCATTATGCTATTTCCGCTATGCATTATTCTATGTTCAATGTTATTAATCCTAGATAAAGATCTAAACAATCTGAGCTTACAACGATTCTTTAGACTTCACAATTAGTATCAGAGCCAATGGGCTCGTGATATCTAGGATACAAGGTTGTTATTGATGTTTTTTTTAAGAAAAGTGATACAAATTTTCTGTTTTGAAGAAAGGTAAAAAACGATGCAGTTAGGGTTTTGTTCAAACCCTAAATCTGATCAAGCAGAAGACACAATAATTGTTGAAAAGTTGTTGTTGATTGGTTCGTGATCAGTTCTTGATAAAAGAAGCAGTAGTAGATGGACGTTGTTTGTAAACATTGTTCGAGCAATCATGGGTTTGGAGTACATGATGGCGTCAACAGAAGGTTTATTATTTGTTATATTACTTAGTACTGCTCGTTCAAGGTAGTTAATACTGCTAGCAGGGTTGTTAATACTGCTCGTTGCTATTGTCAAGGAAAATGCAGTTTTGTGACAATTTAGTGTCAAAAAAGTGTTGCTAAAAGAGGCATCGTCGGGATACTTTTTGTTAAAAAAAAAAAAGAAGCCAGTCATACATACAATTTAGATATTTACAGCTTCAAGGTTGTAAACCCTAGTACTAAGACAGAGTACTCGTATTATTGATCTTAATAATATTGAAGCTTTCTGTTACATCTTTATTCATTCATATTTACTGTTACATTTATAATTCTTCTAGATATTAAAGAGTAGATTCCGCATACTCTTTAATATACACACAAAGTTAGGGTTTAATGAAAAACCCTAGTTTTCACCAACTTGACTTGCACCAAAAATAATCATACCACGCATCTCTCTTTTTGTTTTTCAGCCATTATACAAAAAGGAGGCATCGTTTATTTATGGTGTTTGAATAGTAGATGTCATGATGGTACTGATGCTTGTTCGTTTTTACTGATTGAGAACGAACACTACTTACTACTGCTCGTTATTTGATTAATGCTGCTGATTAATATTTAATACTGCTTGGAGTTTGTTAATACTGCCAAGGACATGCGTTTATATTGCTAAGGTATTTTAATATTGCCCAATTACGAGTTAGTATTGTTGGGTTTGTATTCAGATTTGGTTAGTACTGCTATGGTGTTCATTAGTGTTGCTTGATTTGAGGGGAAGTAAGTTAATACTGTTCGTGTCTACTTTGTGTTGCTGGCATAAAAAGTTTGTATTGCCAGTTACGTCAGATATCAAACAACAAAGCAGGGTTATCGGATAAAACAGAGAATCAAGTTTATTTGATTTTGGTTTTGTTTTTTTATTGGAACAAGTTGGTTCCAACACACACATGATTGCTTGTTAGTTTGTTCAGAAGGTTCCTGGACAAACAAAAGATGTTTGGATTTTAGATTTGGTTTAAATGTTCTTAAAGGTTTAATGAATCGTATTTATTGGATTAATTGGTTACGAAGAAGATTGTTTATCACGTATTTGATGATGAAGTGGAATTACTTGGATATGTGTTTTATCATATCTTAAAGTGGGTGTTACACTTTGAAGATAACTTGTTCGTGCTTAGAAACGATGTGACGAAGACTTGACAAATCTAGCAAAAGTGTGTGATTTTTCTTATGGTGCTCAATGCTCACATTTGCTATCACTTTGGTTATGTGTCTCATAGAAGATGAGGATTTTTGTCAAGAGATTGCGGTCTACTTATATTTTACAGATTTATTTATAAGTTTGACGTCACGTGGATAGTACAAGACATAAGACACAAGTTTGGGTTATTCTACTTCAGCATCAAGTTCATTATACTTAGTTTTCTTCTTCAGTAATCATTACAAAGAGCTTACAGAATTAAAGATTCAAGAAATGGTTAACATATTGGTTTCAGAGGAATCTTATTGTTAAAATGTTTAACCATTTACATGTGGCATCGAGGTGAAGGTTTTTACTACTGCTAGTCATTATTACTACTGCTGGTGTGAGTTTCTACTACTCAAGTTTATTTTTCTTATTATGCTTAATGGTAGGTAATTTGAGGAGTTAGAAGGCTTAGATTAGAGTGTGATATTAGTTTGTAGTGGTCAAGATCAAAGTTGCTTATATTCATATGTCCCCTATTGGATTATGACAAAAAAGGGAAGAAATATTAACAGGTTGCAACTTATAGATCCTTGGTATGACATGTTACAAAGGAAGTCTGAATTAAGAAGATTTTGTTTCATTCAGGGAGATGATTACATCTCAACTTCAGGGGAAGCTTTGGCTTTTTGATGAAGTTCGTACACGACTTTGTTTGTTTTGTCATCATCAAATAGGGGAAGATTGTTGGGATTCTTGATTTGATGAGACAAAATGAAAAAAAGAATGAAATAAAAGGACTTAAATGCAAAGCTGGAATTCTTTAAAAGATGGAAGATTTTGAAGATACTAGAAGATCTCCTTATTCAGATAAAAGATAACAGGAGATATTCCTAAATGTTTAAAAGATTTATTTGTCTAATGTTTATCTTCCTTTGTAAGTCTTGGACTCCTTATGTTATAAAAGGAGGTCCCATGCGTGTAGTTTTATGTGCACAGAAAATGTAGTCTACAAAAGGTGTGTGTGTTCTAGGCGTCAAGTCTCATTGTAGACGCATAGGTTGTTTGTGTAGCCTCAAGGTCAATGTGCCATTGATCCTATTACTAGTTAGAGTAATTGTTCTAGAATTGATCATCTAGAATTGGGGCGAATAGTAAATAATATGAATGAAAAACCTTGTTGAAATAACTTTTTCATTATGCTATTTCCGCTATGCATTATTCTATGTTCAATGTTATTAATCCTAGATAAAGATCTAAACAATCTGAGCTTACAACGATTCTTTAGACTTCAAAAATTCCCTTCAACATTGCTTTAAACTTCAAATGATGGCAGTAAGGGATGAATTCCCGTCAAGTGCCTCTTGAGCAACCTTGTTTCCCCTGAAATCACTAAACAAACCTAAATGCATTAAACGTTCAAAATGAAATATACAAGAAAACTAACTCACTTTTGTAGTAATCTCGGTTTCATTTAGCGTATGCAACAAGCCTTTTAAACCACTTGGTAGCCTAAGTGGACGAGTGAAGTCTCGTGAGGGTTTCCAGAGAACACGCCCACAAAGTTCATTTAAAATATACACGGTTTTGTAGATGTTTTAAATATATTTCATGGTTTTGCAGGAAGAGGTTATGACGTAACTGTGATGGTTAAGCTGTAATCATGCGGTTTAATTAAAAATTTAAAGGACTAGCTACGGCATAATCGAGGATTAGGTTACATTCTAGCTTCAATGATTATGGTGTAACTGTAATGGTTACGCCGTAAATGCTACCTGTAGCAATATTTTAACCACGTGATTATGAGTGGAGATGACCTTAAATTCAAATAGTTTGCTGTAAGATCCTGCAAAATAAAGTGAGAAATATACAAACCATCTAAATGCAGAATTTAAATGATGTTTATTGATAAAAAGATCGGTTGTCTCTCGACAAGATCTTTTGTTTATTAACGAGTCTTTAAGTTAGACTCACGCCCACTCTACGTTGCTTTTTGGGTACTCCCTCCTGCTCCTAACTCATCCCTTATCATTCTGGAAAATTGTGACCAATTTGTTCTTCCTAAAGGTAAATCGTTATCAAGTTGTTTGGTAATGCAGATAAAACTTTTTCCTTTCTTGAATGAATACCTTTTCACTTTGAAGGTTTCTACATTTACCATGGGCGGCTGATATTCGGTTTTTTCAATCCTACTTTTCCATAGTTCTTCTTCCTCATGCCCTTCATCGTGCTATGCATATGTTGTTCCTCTATGGTTTTGTTCACACTTTTCCCACACATCATCTAGGACATATCCTTTCTTTCCTATCCTCAATATATAATTGTGTTAAATAAAAACACAAAACAAATAGTCATATATAATCTAAAGTTGTCATAACCGGCTATCGTCCATCCATAATTTAAGTGTCCAAGCGTGAAAATCTGATCTTCAAATCAATAATGGGCTAGTGGTATATATAGTGATGTAATCATGCTTTTTATTGATGAAGCAGGCCTCACTTGCCCATCCTTCAAAATCAATAGATGGCTTATAGTTGCACCATCTCCATAACTTGTTGGTTTTATAACACGTAACCAACTTATAACAATAGGAGTTTATTCATACATTTTTTTAATGATACTCCTGTAGCATATAGTAATACATCTCCCACTTAAGATGAACAATATCAAAAGTGATGATACAGGGGGGTATTCATAGATCAATAACGATAAGTCTTCCACGAACGTCTAAAATTTTTGAACTCATTCACCTGAACTATGGACTTAAGTAGCCAAATATTTCAACACAAAGAAAATAGAGACTACGGGGTAGATAAGGCGAAATAGTGTAACGAAACATACGATATTGGGTTAAAACAAGAGATTGGCTTAACAGGGTGATATAGGGGTATCTTGCACTAAAATTAAGTGCAACAAAAGGGTTTTTATCACGGGGGTCGACAAGTCAGTGTAACAAGTCGATAAACACACACAATATAACACATATTGGCTATTTGGGTTAAATCATAAATGTTGCCTTCTTGAACCATCTATTTCTGCTAATCAATTATGTCTCAAAATGATGTACATGTCAATTTCTAAAGTCTACAATACTACCGGCACACTCATAATTTTGGTGGAATTTTGTATAATGGATGAAAATGGAATCATCAGGCTTAACCTCACCAATAGAAATAAAGGGTAAATGTGCATTCGGCAAAGATTTAATCTAGTTCAGTAAGAAAAACATGTCAAAATTTTAAAATTGGCACCATTTTTCAAAGAAAATTAAAAATCAAAGGCAAATATAGGTCAAGTAGTAATTCTACTCTTATCCCCCCACTTTGTTTGTACAATGTCCCTATTATACAATAAAGGAAATGAAAAATAAAAAATAAGAGTAAGATTAGAGCAAGAGACTCCCCTCAGCATTGCTCTAAACATCAAATGATGATAGTGCGGGATGAATTCCCGTCAAGCGCCTCCTAAGCAACCTTGTTTCCCCTAAAATCACTAAACAAACCTAAATGCATTAAACGTTCAAATGAAATATACAAGAAAACTAACTCACTTTCATAAGAATCATGGTTTCATTTAGCGTATGCAACAAGCCTTTTAAACCACTTGGTGGCCAAAGTGGACGAGTGAAGTATCGTAAGGGTTTCCAGAGAACACGCCCACAAAGTTTATTTAAAATATACACGGTTTTGTAAATGTTTCAAACTTATTTCAAAGTTTTGCAGGAAAAGGTTACGGCTTAACTGTGATGGTTACGCCATAATCATACGGTTTAACTAAAAATTTAAAGGACTAGCTATGGCGTAATCGAGGATTAGGTTACGCCGTTGCTTCAATGATTACGGTGTAACTGTAATGGTTACGCCGTAAATGCTACCTGTAGCAATATTTTAACCACATGAATATGAGTCGAGATGACCTCAAATTCAACTTGTTTGCTGTAAGATCCTGCAAAATAAAGTGAGAAATATACAAACCATCTAAAATGCAGAATTTAAATGATGTTTATTTATAAAAATACGGGTTGTCTCCCGACAAGCACTTTTGTTTATTAACGAGTCTTTAAGTTAGACTCACGCCTGGTCTACGTTGCTCCTTGGGTACTCCCTCCTGCTCCTAACTCATCTTTGATCATTCTAGCAAATTGTGACCAATTTGTTCTTCCTAAAGGTAAAGCGTCATCAAGTTTTTTGGCAATGCAGATAAAACTTTTCCTTCCTTGAACGAATATCTTTCTAGTTTGAAGGTTTCTACATTTACCATAGGCGGCTCAAATTCGGTTTTTTCAATCCTACTTATATAAATAGTAACTCATAAAATGAGTTTTAAGTGTGCTAAATCATATTCTCGATACCTAAACCACAAATGTTGATTTTCAGAGGAGAAAAAGAGCAGAAGAGGTCTTGCAACGCATTCCAAATCATAGAAGACAACGTGTAATTTCTTATACTTTTGTAATCGTTCAGTTTTTGGTATCATTCGTTAACTCGGTTAGTTTACCTTGTCTACAACAATTACTCTTGTATTAATTACGATGTTTAAAGGCTAATACCTTTTGGTATTATAAAGATCTGAATGTTTGGTTTTGTTTATATCTCGATTGCTTAATTTATTGTTGAACGCTTGTTTATGTTTATCAATTTATACTTGTTTATGTACTTTTGTATGTGACCTATCATTCAACTGGATTTAGTGATACGGACCAAGTAATCTAGATGCCGGGATAGCTCTCCATATAGTGATTTATACATCTAGAATCATAAGATCACAAGTATTGTCCTTCTAAAATCGTGCTAAGGATACGCTTCTGGCTTAACTAGTTAACAGGGGATTCTGCTTTGGTTTATTGAACATGTTTACTAGTAGGTGAATCTAGATAATTCAACAAATAATGTTCTGATTCTATTGGATAGTTGGACAAGTGGACTACTAGAGTATAAATTGCCATTAAGCAGTAAGTGGGTAAAGTCTCGATGAGTTAGGGTTTAACAAGACCGTCATTGCTTTAATCCCTAAGATAGATTATAATCAGCAAATAGGAATTGCTTTTTGAAGGGTGCTTTAATTGGAAGAATTAATCATGTCTAGGATATTAGGATGAAGTCCGACCTATGTCTAAGAATGATATACCTCTTCTCGAGATAAGTATTCATAGCACTGGAATAAACAAACCTAACAGCTAATCGTATTTAATAAATGGTTAAATACAGCTTTTCTATTCATAGGCTTGACGCTCTTTTATCTTTCTAATTAGCTGCATGGGTTAAAGTGTCTTGAATTGATTGTAGTCACCGACCAAACCTGTGCCAGTCTCTCAGGTTGAAACCCCCTTTTTAACCTGTTAGAATTAGGATTGGAACTAACATATGTTTAGCATAGGTTTGACTTAGATTAGATTTAGCATAGATTAAATAACCAAAATATAAATAAATTGATAGATTTAACCTCGTTTTAAGTGTTTGAAACCATACGTAACACGGAGTATCTACCCATAACCGACCGGGTACCACTGCCTTCAAAGGTTATTTTTGGCTTAAGTGTGCAAAATATAAATTTAAAACTTGAACATTCATAAATAAACACCACACAATGACACAATCACGTAAATACTAACAAGTATCTATATTTTTAACACATGATTATGAGTCGAGTAGAGGACGTCTAATTTCAACTCCATTACTGTAAGAACATGCAAAATAAACTAAGAAATATACAAACTATCTAAAATACATATTTTAAATGAAGTCTATTGATAAAAAGACGGGTTGTCTCCCGACAGGCACTTTTATTTATTAACGAGTCTTTAAGTTAGACTCACGCCCGGTCTACATTGCCTTTTGGGCACTTCCTCCTGTTCCCAACTCATCTTTGATCATTCTAGCAAATTGTGACCAATTTGTTCTTCCTAAAGGTAAAGCGTCATCAAGTTTTTTGGCAATGCAGATAAAACATTTCCTTCCTTGAACGAATATCTTTTTAGTTTGAAGGTTTCTACATTTACCATAGGCGGCTCAAATTTGGTTTTTTCAATCCCACTTTTCCATAGTTCTTCTTCCTTACGCCCTTCATCGTGCCATGCATATGTTGTTCTCCTATGGTTTTGTTCATACTTTTCCCACACATCATCTAGGACATATCCTTTCTTTCCTATCCTTAATATATATTCATTTGATAACTGTTCCACCTCGTTGTTGAACACTCGCCTATATTATCAAATCTTCATGAGTATGAGTTAGCAAACTTCTTAGCGTAGTCAGCCTCGACATCAAAACTATCTAGAACCCATTCGTTGAATACTTTTTCCCGATCAGAATTGGCTACGCTGGTATGCCCAATCTTAACTTTCAACCATTCTTCAAAGGAATAATCACAGGGGCGAGGCTTAATGTGTTGTGACTTCAGTGATTCTCCTAAATCTGTTTTTTCATTTAACTTAAGGTGTCCTTGGGGGAATTGGTTGGTGTCACCCCTAGGAGTTATAGGCATCTTTGGATCAGAGATGCTTCCTATATCATAGGTAGTGTGGTTTTTGGTGTGCCATTCATCATGTGGAGAATTCCATAATAATGGTGGTGTTGGGTAATGTATGTTACTAGGGTATTTATGTGATACTGTTGTTATCGACGAAGTCTTGTCATTATTAAACTCATAGTTATGAGCAATCCACTCATAGTATCTTCGTTCCCGAGTCGTATCATTGATTTTTTATTTTTGTAGCGTACATGAATTTTTTTTGCAAATTCCATACAACTCCCTTTCACATTACGTCTCTCATGATCTTGAAAACATACCCTTTGTTTGAGCATTCCATGTTCGTCTTTTCCATAAATAGCTTGGTATCCAATACAAAAGCTTAAAGTCGGGATTACATGTAGGCCATATTTCGCAATCCTCACCACTACCATCATCATAAAATACTCGAATAGGTATACACACATGCCATCTTGACGTGACCCTTTCATTATCTGGTAAACAGTCGGCATGCCCTTTACTGGTTTCCTACATGTTGTTGGGTGAATCAATGGTTTCTCTATTACTATTAGTGTAAATTCTAGTGTTCTGCTCAAATCGTAAACATGCAGGAGATTCATATGAAAATAAATCGTCTCCTAATTCGAGGTCATTAAAGAATTCTTCCTCCTGACTAGAAGTTGCCATGTAAACTCTTTCAAGGGTGGCGTTAGGGTGAGGAGAGTTTTAGTTTACGTTAAACCTGACCCTATCCTCACTAATTCCAAATGAATTTCTCCATTGAAGACATCAATTTGAGCATGAATGGTTGCGAGGAATGGTCTGCCTAGGACCATCATTTGACCAAGGATTCCTGGCATGCCAATAACAACAAAATCGCACGGGAAAACAAAGTTATCAATCTTAACTAGGTCATATTAACTTATATAAGCATTACCTTGTACAAGCAGTAGTAACTACTTAATAATATTTTTCTTCTTCCGTCCACCAGCAGTACTAACTTTACTCTAGCAGTACTAACTTTACTCTAGTAGTACTAACTTTACTCTAGCAGTACTACCATATACTAGCAGTTCTAAGTTACACTAGCAGTACTAAGTTTATACAGGCAGTACTAACTACTTAGCGTATTTTTCATAATCTTTTTGCTAGCAGTAGTAACACAAACCTTTCTTCTTGA
Organism: Tanacetum coccineum; assembly: GCA_026074375.1. NCBI lineage: Eukaryota > Viridiplantae > Streptophyta > Magnoliopsida > Asterales > Asteraceae > Tanacetum > Tanacetum coccineum. Next base: position 42,346 of record BQNB010014915.1, on the reverse strand, counting down.
GCATCACTAACTTTGATAAGAGCAGCAATAATTCCAAACAGTCTTATGAAGCTTTTAATCCTAACAATCCTCCCCTAAACTTGATATTTATCTTTAAAATCATCAAGTTTCTTCATTAAAAGTCTTCACCATCACCAGGAGGATGCTTCCAAACACTTTACTGTTTCTTGAGCTGTTTTGTCATAAGCTTAAGAAGCTGATAACACATTTCATTCAGATGATCAATTTGAAGCTTCTTGTTCAACATCTTTGTAATTGTTGCTGGTGTAAGGGGATATCTCTTCTCAACCAATATAAAGAGATGCATAGATTTCAACCTCAGAAAGTGTACTCCACAAGAATCAAATAGCTTCCATATCAACACTTTTTCATTTTGCAGAGTCCTCCATACTGGACTTTCTACATCAGGTTTAAACATTGTCATTAGATCTCCCCATAACACTCTCGCATAGCCCTCCTCTGGCCTTGTAGATCCATGCTTAGCTTTCACCAGTTTCCATAAAGTTTCTAAATCTTCTCTGTCAAAATCTTTAAGCATCTGAATCATTGATGAGTACCCTTTTGAACATCCATTAGCTCTTATGATTTGAAATAGACTGTCTTTCGCTTTCTTAACAATCTTCGCATCAACATGCTTGGAGGTTTTAGTAGCTAATGGAAAAGCATCAATTGCTACTTCCTCCTGTCATCAAAACAACCCTTATAAACTTTTTTTCATCTCAGCATCTCTTGATCATCATCTATCTTTTGCTCTTGGCCACTTCTGTTCTAGCTCAATGCCTGCTCTCTAAGTACTATCCTCTGACTCTCTTTTCACTAAACTTCAACCAACTCTGTTTATTGAATCAACAAAGTGATAAACTCTTTTAAAAGCTTTGTCAAACATGTCCTTGATAACTTCAAACTTGAACCACTTCAATTGTTTCAGAGTGTATCCTTCCATGTTTTTCAGATAGTTACAATATAGCTTCCTCTCTTGCTCTCATTTCTGCAAAGTGTTTCTTTCTAGCTTCTAAGAGTTGTACAAACAACTTTGACTTTTCTTCAATACTCAAATGCTCTTGTTCTTCTGCTTGTAATTATTGAGCCATTTGATAGTCAGCATCCATCATTTCTTGTGTGTTACTCAGAAGTTAGAAATAAAGCTATGTTGGCTTCTTCTTCCTTTTGTCTTGTAAGCCTCTCTTCTTCTTCTAATTCAGCTTGTAATTGAGCTTGAAGATTTAGAGCAACCTCTTGATCATACATAATCTGATCCTTCTTCTTCAAAGGCTTCTCAGACTCAATCATTTTTGCCTTACCTTTGTCCTATGAAGGTTTTGATGCAGCTGGTGTTATTGTTGTAGTTGTTGTTGTAGTTGTTGTTGTAGATTCGCTTGGCTCTTGAATCATAACCCCTCTAACTTTGGGTTTTGCAGCTTTGATCTCTATTAAAGTCTGAGCCAGGGTCAATTCATCAACAGTTCTTTTTATAGCACTTTCAGTAGTAACTTCAGCAGTATTAACTACCTTTTCAACCTCAACTTCCTGCTTATCTAAAACACCTGTATCAAACATTAGGTTATCATCATTCCTCCCCTGAGTCTCATCAATCAATGTAACCTCTGCATCAGCATCAATATCAGCTATTTTCCTCCCATGTTTGGATGCATCCTCCTGATCACCCAAACTAGCTTCATTAGAGGATTTTACCCTTCTAGCTGAACCAACCTTCCTTAACCTTTTGAGCCCTAAAGTTCTTGAATTATTCCTCCTCTCTAGCTTCTTGACCTTCTTCTTTATACTAGCAATTTCACTATCTTGAGCAATCTTGGCCTTCTCCAAATCAAGAACCTTCTTTTGTAAGTTGGTACATAAGTCCATCAACTCAGTAAGTTTTAGTCCTATCCTCACCACTGAGCAGTGGATCATTGAAGTTTAGGTACATTTTTATCTGGTACATTATTAGTAGAACCACTAGGCTGAGGAACCTCAGTGTTCTTTTTCTTAGACTTCCCTAATTTTTTCTTCTTGTGAGGTTGGGCTGATGATGGTTGATATTGATGGGTGGTGATGATGATCAGTTGGTATTTCTAACCTTCGCCCATTCTCATGAGCTTGAACATTATGTTTGAAATAAGGGGTAACTCTTCCAAAAAAACCTTTCCTTTCCCTCTTCATGTTCCCAAATATCTTCTAGGTATGATAGGGTAACATAAATCCTTTTATGATGTAACATATCCCCAACTTGTTTATTCACAAATACTTGTACGAATCTTGGATACATCTAGAATTTTACCATACTATTAACATTCTTCACCATATTATCAAAGATATACTTGGAAAAGTTAAATTTTTGGTTTATGGCTAAGCAAATTATTGCAGAGGCCATAGTGCTACTAAATTCATTCCATGAAGTAGTCTTAGCACTTAGGCATTGCAAAATTGTATGGATTAAAAACTTCCATTGAGGAGAAAAGAATGCCTTGTATAATGTAAGATTCTGAGAAAGTTTTTCATACCCCATGAGTGTAAGATATTCAAAAATTGCAGCATTTGGCAGACAATAAACACCATTAGCATCTTCTAGTTGAGGATCTCTCCTTATCGTGGATTCAGTTATAATTACCTTCTTCTTATCTACTAGGCTTCAATTAAACTTCCCCAGTAGCTGTTTTGAGCTTTGAACAGTATCCCAGAACTTGTTAACACATGAACAAAAGATTGTAAGGATTGATGGTTAAAGCATATTTGAAGGGTTGCATCATAACATCAACTATCTTCTCAAACCCTTCACTTTCAGTGGGTTTCTCCACAAACGCAACTAAATTGTGAGTATTAGCAAATTTTAGATCCGACATTGTGTTGGGTTTTGATGAAGAATGATGAAATTGAGTTAGGGTTTATGATTAGAGAGTATATGAAAGATTAAAATCGATTTTGAATGAAACCCTTAATCGAAGTATTTATATAAATACCCTCAACAGCATTAACGTTCGCTAGTAGTTGTAAGTTATGCCTAACAGCATTAACTTTCAACTAGTAGTAGTAAGTAACCCAGCAGTAGTAACTCAGTAGTAAATTAAGCCTAGCAGCATTAACTTACAACCATCAGTAGTAAGTTATGCCTAGCAACATTAACTTTCTCTAGGAGCAGTAAGTTTATGCCTTGCAGCATTAACTTTGAATCACCAGCATTAACTCCAATTCCTTTCTAATCAGCATTTCCATCATCAAATTAGTATTTTAACTTACAAATTCTCTCTGTCTGTTTTTGATTTCTCTTAATTCTTTTAGCTCACAATTCTCTCTGTCTGTTTTTGATTTCTCTCAATTCTTTTAGCTCACAATTCTCTCTGTCTGTTTTTGATTTCTCTCAATTCTTTTAGCTCACAATTCTCTCTGTCTGTTTTTGATTTCTCTTAATTCTTTTAGCTCACAATTCTCTCTGTCTGTTTTTGATTTCTCTTAATTCTTTTAGCTCACAATTCTCTCTGTCTGTTTTTGATTTCTCTCAATTCTTTTAGCTCACAATTCTCACTGTCTGTTTTTGATTTCTCTCAATTCTTTTAGCTCACAATTGTCTCTGTCTGTTTTTTATTTCTCTTAATTCTTTTAGCTCACAATTCTCTCTGTCTGTTTTTACAGTATTACGTATAACTAGCAACACTAATTATACTTAACAGCAGAATCTTTTAAGTTACATGTACTTACTCCAATTTTATCCTTAGCAGCTTTTTCATTCCATTCCAAACATTCTTCCATTAATCAAGACTTTAGAGATTAAGCATTCTAATACTTGCAATAAGATATTGAAATCTGCTAACATCAAATGCTTTTGTGAGCAATCAGCTACAGTTTCTGATCCAGGTTAATCTGATCATCTTGATAAGCTTCTTCTCATGAATCTCTGATAAAGTGGAGCATAAATCTCAATGTGCTTTGTCTTTGATAAAAAACAGGGTTCTTAACGTATGTAATTAAGTACTCTCATATTCCAATATGAATCTAGTCTCTGACAGTGATATCCATAATCCAACAATTGATTTTGGATCCAAAGCACTTGTCTACAGCAATTAAAAGCAGCTATATACTCAACTTTAGCTGTGGAATTAGCAACCACTGTCTGCTTCTTGCATTGCCATGAGATCAATCTGCACCCTAGGAATTAACAACCTCCTATTATGGATTTCCTATCTAAACTTGCTCCAGCATAATCACTATCAGTGTATGCTACCAAATCAAAAGGAGAATCTTTTGGATACCAAAGGCCCATATTAGGTTGACCTTTTAAGTATCTAAAAATCCTTTTCACAACATGAAGATGTGAAACTTTTGGGTTGACTTGGTATCTTGCATAGGCACACACTGCAAACATAATATCAGGTCTTGAAGAAGTAAGATACATCAGTGATCCAATCATGGATCTATACAAGTGTTCATCTACATCTTCACCGTCTGCATCTTTGAGCAAAGGCTTATGAGTTTCCATAGGTGTGCTTGCTGTCTTGACATTAGTGAAACCAAATTTCTTCAAAATCTCAGTCAGATACTTGTCTTGACTGATAAAAATCCCATCTTCCTTCTGCTTCACTTGCAGTCCTAGGAAGAATATGAGTTCACCCATAGAGCTTATTTAAAACTTCTTATGCATCATCTTCTCAAACTCAATGCATAATTGTTAGGAATTTTGTATAACAGACTTAATTCTTGTATTATATTAATTCTGGCTATAATAATAGCTAGCAACTAGAGTATATAGGTTAATCATAGTAAAGTACTGCATAAAATAATATAGTATAAATTAATAACTAATAAAAAGTTTAATACTGTTTATGTAATAGTTAAGTCTGCTTACGCAGAAATTAGTTAGAGTTAAAGATATGCATGAGATATCTTAGGAAAGGATATGCATTATCTTTATACGCGTTTTGTAAAGCCCATTAGGGTTTCCTTAGTCTATAAAAGGATCCCTAGGCATAGTTAGTAGATATAGTTCTACAGAAGATCATAAAGATCATAGAGTTACTCAAAATTTGTAATATGTAACCTAGGCAGATTCAAAGTTCAATATAAAAGTGTTTTGATTGTGTTTCTCTTTACATTGTTGATAACTTATGCGTAATCAATAGTGGGATAATCATTGTTTTCATCATGTTACTTACTTTATCTAAGGCAACAAACCCTTTACAAGCTAAAGGTTAAGATCCATTAAGCAAAGGATCCTACAAGTGGTATCAAATCTTGTGATTAAACCTCTAAAAAAGAAGGAACGAACTTTTGAATCAAAACTATTACAAATCAAATAGATGGCTGATCAAGATACTCCTCCACCAACAATCACTGCTATAAAGATCCCTATCATTAAGAAGGGAGAATACGATATCTGGAGTATGAGGATGAGACAATGCATTTGTCACACAAATCATAATATGTGGGATATTATATGACAATGTCGATCTGGAATATGAGGCAACACCTCAGGAGACCATCTAGTCCCTCTTGTTCCTAAGATTGCAAAACAATTGGCTGCGAAGGAATCAAGAAAGGATTAAGAGCATCTTACTCTTAGCAATACCTGATGAGTACCTCTTTAAGTTCCACAATGTTCCTGATGCTAAATCTTTGTGGGCTGAAATAAAATCTAGATTTGGAGGTAATGAGGAATCTAAAAAGATGCAAAAGAATGTACAACGAAACATCAGTTTGAAAATTTGTTACCAGCATCTAATGAAACTTGGATAAGCTTATGATAGATTTTCAGAATACTCATAGTTCACTAACTTCATGGAGCCTATGTATCAAAGGAAGACATTAATCAGAAGTTTTTAAGAAGTCTTATTTTAGCTTGAAATTATTATTAAGGGAACCCTCCCATTCTTGGAGTCAAATAGCCACTGATCATGAGAAATAAGCTAGATATTGATGAGATTGATATTAGAGACCTCTAACAACAACCTTAGTTCATGAAGACGAATGAAAAAATCTCAACTTTCTCATCAAATACTTTAGAACTTGGCTTTTCTTTCCTCTAAGAATACTAACAGTACTAATGAAGTTAGTACTGCCAGTGGAGATTTTGGGATTAGTACTGCTGGTGGAATTAATCAAGTTCCATCTACTCCAAGTGCTCATGATATTAGCATTACTCTTTGCTTGCACAACCAACAACCAGTCCTCACTTGAGAATAAAGGATTTTCAGCAATGGATGGGAGATCATTTAGAAGAATTGGATCTTCGATGGCAGGTGGCATGTTGACTATCAGAGAAAAGAAGTTCATTCAGAGGACAGGAAGAAATATAGACTTCAAAGAAAAACAACATGTTTCTTTTGATAAGTCAAAGATTAAGTGCTACAACTGTCATAGAAAATGACATTTTGCTAGAGAATGTAGATCTGGAAGAGTCCAGGAAGAAAGACCCTATGGTGACAATGGCAGAGCAATGCACAAACAAACTTAATCTTCATCCCAGCTCTGGTGGCTCAAGATGTCTAGAGGCTATGACTGGAGCAGATTTTGAAGTAGAACTAGTCAAAACAAGGCTTTGATTTACCATCTCCTCTTCAAGCTCATCATTCATCCGGAAGTGCGAGTAACTAAAATGTTCTAAATGTCCTTGAATCATTAAATGTCTTCAAAGAACTATGATAGCTGAGAGAAAAAGCAATAACAAAGCCAACTAAGTTAGGGGTTATGAGATAAGCTTATAGTTACTAGGAAGCTATAATTCATGGACATGAAAAGAATGAATTGAGCTTGGGTAATAAAATGAGTTCAAAAATATGACTTGTTGAAGAGAAATAAAAATTAACAACTTAATCTAGAATTAAAAAGGGTGGTAAGGAAAGAGATGAATTGAAACTCAAGATCGAAATGGTAAGAGGTCATCAAAGAATCTCTCTAAGATACTTAATATTCAATGAGCAACCATGATAAAAATGGATTAGGTTTTAGGCACACAAATGTATTATTTGAGTAATAAATCTGAAACTAATAGTGAGAACAGTTTGAACAGTTTTTGAGGTAAGTACCTACTGATGAAAGAGCGCACATACAAATAATAGGATCCTAAAGAAAATGAGTATCATTCGTTCCCCTCCAATTACAGGAACCCATCTATCCCCAAGCAGCGTATATATCATTGCAGAACAATATGATAAATGCCTTTTAGAAATAAAATCAGTAGATCTAAGACAACTAAAACTAACAAGACTGTAGGAACACAAATGAAGCACTATATAATAACTAAGTAGTGTCATGAAATAGTTGTGTCTAAGCAAATATTAATAGGAATGAAGTCATCCTTGAGGATTGGACCTCAGATATGATGATGATGTGTGTGCTGTCAACAACTGTTTAGTTTCTGTTAAACCTAATGTGACTTAAGCTATTAGAGTCTTGCCTGATAAAAAGTGGTCAACCTCACAAAAACAAAGGATTTGGTATTTAAAAAAGTACAAAAATAAAGCTTGTTTGTTTGTAAAAGCACTGACCCTGTTGATAAAAGACTTATTTCTATAAGTATCCTGAACCTAGGGTAAGAATGAGGTCAATTACTGCAGAGAGTGTAGTTAAACCTATGGGATTATGTCAAAAGGTAAAATCCACCAAAAAATTTTCAAAAAATTGAAATACCCTCATGCAAAAAGACCTTTAACCAACAGCAGTACTAACCAAAGCAGGTTTAGTTAATACTGATAGATCAAATGTTAGTACTGATATCCTATTATACTTAAGGACTGTTAGGCCTGTTTTATTAACGTTTAACCTGTTAGTACTCAGCTAGCATTGGTCTAAAAAATAGCACAATCTAAAATTTTATTAGAAATATCACCCAAAACGGACATTGTAAGACCAAAAGCCTCAAACTCACCAATCAAGAGGTCTTACTTCACCCAACCAGTTTACAGACCTAAAGACTTAAAAACTAATGTGAAAACTTTTGGTTAATAACATGACTACTGTTAGGGACAAGCAGAAGTTAGTAAGGGTAAAGGTGGAAATTCCTTAAGAGTCTAAAAAGGGTATGGAGCTAAAGATGAATTACCACGATCATGTTACAATAAAATGCTCTTACATGCTCAAGATGTTTATAATGCAACCCAAAAATGATTTCCAAGTCAGTATTGACTTGGATCCCTAAGAGATACTAATTCTCTCCACTTTGGTGTTAGGGCAATCCAGAGATCTTGTACAGCATCATGCAGTTGTGGATATGTTGCACTAGCCATATGAATTGACAATAAAGCTATCTTTTAGCTATGAAGATTTCTAATTGGAGCTTGTGTCCTCCCCCCCGCCCGCCCCCACTCCCCCCCACCACCCCCCGCACCCCCCCCCCCTTTTAGAAGTGATCCCAAAGGAGGTAAAATAACAGGTAAAGTAAAATCAAAACTGCTATATTTAGACTTTGATGATGATTACTTTTAGATGCAGTTAAGTTTTTAATCTTTCCTCCGTCTCACACATGTGTGACAAGAAAAATAGTGTCCTATTTTTACTGCGTCCTAGGATGCCTTATCTTGTCTCCTAGGCTTTAAGCTTCATTAAAAAGTCAAGTTGTTCTTAGACACCTGAGAAAAGATAAGTGTACAACTTGATTTTAAAGAACATGGATCCATCAGAGGTTATAACTTGTTTATATGCAATTGCAACAGCAGATGAATCCTGAAATTATGGCACAGAGATTAGTCATGTAGATTTCAAAAATATAAACAAACTGTTAAAGGTCACTTAGTAAGTTTACCTTTCAAAGTTTTTGTAATGACCACCCTTGGTTTGCTTGCAAGAAGGTAAGCAACTAAAGCCTCCTGTAAGGCCAAGTTTAGATAGAACATTAGAAAGTCCCTAGAATTACATCATGATGGACTTATGACCTGTCTACTATAGAAAGGCATCAACAAGAAAAAAGTACTGCTTGGTGTAAACTGATGATTTCAGCAGATTTAGTTGGGTATTTGTTCTACTACCAGATGAAACATCTAAATCCTTTGTAACTTATCATAGCTTAGAACAACAATAGAAGTCATAATGTAAAAATCAATTAGATGTGATAATGTGACGAGTTTAAGAGACTATTTTATGAATGAAATTCCATCGAAGAAAGGAAACAAAAGGGAGTTTCAGTGAACCTAAACTCACAGTAGAATGGTGTTGGCCGAAAGGAAAAATAGGCCCTCATTGAGGCAGCTAGAACTATGTAATCAGACTCACTTTTACCTATCCTAAAAAAAAAATACTAAAGATAAATGGGGTGGGGCAGAGCAGTTAGTATACTAGCTTGCTGATTTACTGAATAGCGGTATTAGGAACAAAACTCAAAATAATACACCTTATGAACTTAATAGTAAATCACCTAGTATTAATTTTATGAGACCTTTAGTGCCCCTTGACTATTTTGAACACCTTAGATATCGTAAGCAAATTGATGGAATTTGATGAAGGTTATTTGCTTGGATACTCTACCTCTATTAAAGCCTTTAGAGTATACAACAAAAGGACCAAAGGAGAAGAGATCTATCACATTAATTTTCTTAGAAGATCAACCAAATGTTGGCAGGAACTATCAGAATTGATGTTTGATCTTGATTTTCTCACCAATTGAATGAATTATATTCCTGTTAGTGTAGAAAATCAGGTTATTATGGATGCGGGTACACAAGATTCTTATGTTGCAGGTTCATCATGAAAAGATAAAGGACCTACTCAGGAATACATATTGCTTCCACTATAACCTCATAGGACAAGGTTTTTGGTAAAGGATGTTGTTCAGGATGCACAAGCACAAACTTCTAAAAATGCTTCTCCAGACAAGGATATATAAGATTCAGAAGATGTTTTTGATAAGGAAGGACAACATCAGATGCCAGAAGATGAACAAGTCTGTGCAAGAATAACTTGAGATGAGTGGATTACTCAAAATTGGTTTGCTAAGCATATGAATGATAATCAAGACTCCCTTGAAGAGAAAAGAGGAAAATTGCATCTCAAAAGAAGGCAGCTCAAGCTACCAGTACTAACCAACTTAGTACTGATAGGCCATTTATTAGTACTCATAGATCATTTGTTAGTACTGATAGGTCTAACACACCTAATGTTAGTGCTGCTAGAAAATGCCACGAAGTGAAAAGAGCTGAAGAAACATCATTGTCTCTCCTAGGAGCAAAATACCTAATGATTGCAGTCTTACTCTCCCTAAGCAGATTTATACCCAGTTGATCCAAATGCCTGACTTGGAAGATGCTTCCTAATAACTCTCCCAATTGATGGACTATTCATGTGAGCTTAATGAAATGAATGAAGATTGGTGCAGTGCTGATTCCAGAACAAGGATACACGACCATTTCAGTCATCCCTATTCCACACTCAGAAATTCATAACTATCACCAAAAGGACAAAATTCTAGATATCCTACATCAGCAGTTCAAACAAGAGGGAAGATTCAAAAGGTTTCTTCAGCACAACAAGCCTTAGTAAGTTACATTCACAAATAGAACAGAACAAACCAAAAAGGATCATCAAAACTGTTTGTTACATGTTTTCTCTTCTCAAAGAACCCAAGACTAAAATCACAAGCTTAAAGGATGAAAGCTGGTTGAAGCAATGCAAGTAGGAAATGCTCCAGTTCAAGTTACAGCAGGTTTGGATACTTGTGGATTTGCCTTTTGGAAAGAAGGCAATTGCACTAAGAGGTTTTCAGAACAAGAGAGATGAAGAACATTGTTGTAAAGAATAACATCCAGACTTGTAGCTCAAGTCAGAACAAGAAAGAAGGAATAGACTATGATAAGGTTTTTGCACCTGTTGCTAGAATAGAGGAAATCAGGTTGTTCTTAGCCTTTGCATCATATATGGGATTTCTTATCTATCAGATGGATGTTAAAAGTGCTTTTCTCTATGGCACAATTGAAGAAGAGGTGTATGGTCACCAACCTCTAGGCTTTGTTGATCCTGCTCATCCAAACAAAGTCTATAAGGTGGTTAAAGCTCTTTATGGTCTATATCAAGCTCCTAGAGCTTGGTATGAGACACTCTCTTCTTTCCTGCTGGAGAATGGTTTTAGAAGAGGTACCATAGACAAAACCTTGTTTATTAAGAAGCATAGGAGTGACATTATGTTGGTCCAAGTCTATGTGGATGGCATCATATTTGGCTCTACTATGAAGTCTATGTGTACTGAATTTGAAGAAGTTATGCACAAAAGATTCCAGATGAGTTCCATGGGAGAGCTTACATTCTTTTTGGGATTACAGGTGAAGCAACAACCTGATGGAATCTTCATTAGTCAAGACAAGTATGTAGCTGACATTCTCAAGAAGTTTGATTTTTGCTCCATTAAAACAGCTACTACTCCTATTGAGTCAAACAAACCCTTGGTTAAAGATGAAGATGGTGTAGAGGTAGATGTGCATGAATACCGATCAATGATTGGTTCCCTGATGTATTTGACTGCATCAAGGCCAGACATCATGTTTGCTGTCTGTGCCTGTGCAAGGTTTCAAGTCACTCCAAAAGCTTCCCATTTACATGCTGTAAAGAGGATCTTTAGATATCTCAAACATCAACCCAAACTAGGGTTATGGTATCCTAGGGATTCCCCTTTTGAACTAGAAGCTTTCTCAGATAGTGATTATGCAGGAGCCAGTCTTAACAGGAAATCAACAACTGGTGGATGTCAATTTCTTGGTAGAAGACTCATATCTTGGCAGTGCAAGAAGCAGACAATTATGGCAAATTCTACTACTGAGGCAGAATATGTTGCAGCTGCTCATTGCTGTGGGCAAGTACTACGATACAAACATATGATGATATGGCTTTAACTTCATGAACACCAAAATCCATATTGACAATGAGAGCACCATATGTGTTGTCAAGAATCCAGTTTATCACTCAAGAACCAAGCACATTGAGATTCGACATCACTTCATAAGGGATTGTTATGAGAAGAGATTGATAGATGTTCTCAAGATTCACACTGACTCAAATGTTGCAGACCTTCTCACCAAAGGATTTGATGTTACCAGGTTTAACTTCTTAGTGGTCAGCATTAGAATGTTAAACTTGTAGTTACATTTGAGGGGAGGTTAAATTATACAGTTTGTAAAGACTAGTAACTTCTTCTAGATTTACATTAAGACTCTAGGTAATAATGTTGTAGACTAGGATTTAGTTAGATCACGTGTTCATGGTATATTGTAGCATATTTCTGTTTTTAACTAACTTTCCGGATAAGCATGGATTTGAGGAGGATAGATGCAGTGCTGGCAATTCTACTCATATATTGGTCCTGTAGTACGTATAGAAATAAAGTTAATTCGTAGCTACAAGTACATTCTAGTAGAACTACTTCGTTAATTCTTATGGACTTCAAGTAATTCGTGTAGTCTACAAGTTAATTTAGTAGTCTATATGTTAATTCTGGTATACTATAGTAGTACAGTAGACTAATTTAATACTGGTATATGACCGTTTGTGCTGGTTAGGGAAATAAGACTTTTCTAATTTTTAAATATTCCGTTAGAGATTTTTACGGCGCTAACTTATCTTAACATCACCCGTTTCTATTGGATATTACTTTCACTTTCTCAATAAAAATATCTTTCTTTAGTTCTAAAGAAAATACTTTAACACACGGTCCCAATAAAAACCTGTTATTCATCAATAAAAACTCATTCCCTCTCTTTACCAGCACTAGTAATTTACTCGCATCAAACCGAGATTAGAATTACATTCTTACGATTTTTTGTTTCAATCAACGAGTCTTATATGAGCCAACCAAAGTACTCAAACAAGCATAATATGTCGCTTCCCATAAAAAACCAAATGAAAGTGTTGGTTCACTGAGGTAGTGGATTTCCTTAAAGGTAACATCTCTCAGAGTATGCCTTAACCTCATAATCATACTATCTTATGATCCCTATTTAAACAGTGTCTGGCAAACTGCACAGTCAGAACACTTGCCTAACTGGACTCAACAAATAGTAGCATCTATAGATCTAAAGAGTATACTATTACTAGAGGCTCGAGTTATAGTTAAACTCAATTGGCAGATGCTAAGGAAATCATAATTTATCTTGATAGCAGTAAATATATGTTTGGATTAGCTACATTGGGGTATGTTATAGAGGGAAAATTAACTTTTTAGAAAAGGAATTTTACACCCTAATGGAAATTTTTAATCCATCATATTTTACACTGCTTAAGCCCTAAGTCTGGTGGATGGGATCAATTTGGTAGTACTATTGCTACTGCATTGATCTGTCTATCTAGTAATAGGGTTTATAATTTTTCCAAAATGATTTTTGATAGGATGGTTCATAACTTAGAGAGTAATTCAAAAATTTTAATGTATCCAAGGTTTTCACAAATTATTTTGGATATTACAACTGAAAATAAAGGAAGGTATTTAGCCCCAACTTTGACCAAAAAGCTTTTTGCAAATATGAAAAGGGGTTATACAGGGGACATTATACCATTGCTACCTGCAATGTTGGTAGAGATAGCTGTGGATCAAGGTGAAGGCTCATCACAACCAGCTGAACCCCAACACATACTTGTTGATCCCATATCAACCACATCCCTACCACCTATTCCATCACCACTTCAACAATCACCAAATCATCCATCACCACTACATCAATCACCACCTTATTCACCTCCTCATTTATCACCTCGTTCACTACATCCATCACCACCTTTTTCACCACCTCATTATTCATCACCTAGATCCTATGAAGCACCTCTCCCTAAAGGTAATACATCAAGAAGTGCTGAGGACAGTATGCAACTCAAGGAATTGATGGTACTTGTACCTAAGTTGGTTAACAAGATTGGTAGTTTGGAGAAGGAGTTGAAGGAGACCAAACAGACACTAAGGAATGCAGTGCTCAAATTGGTAAAGAAGGTGAAAATTTTGGAAACAGTTTTGAAGAGGAAATCTAAGAAAGTACCCATATCTGAATCAGAGGGTGAAGAATCAAAGGATCAGGGGAGGAAGTTTTAGGATATTGATGATGATCCTCTAGTTTCTTTGGTTAGGGAATCCATAAAAGAGAAGTCAACAGATTTTGTCACTCCTACAAAAGCTTCAGGGGAGGCTCAAGAAGAAGAAATTAGTCCTACAATCTTGGAGGCAGCTAAAACATTGTCAAAGGTTGCTTCTCAGGGTTTTAGCAAAGAAAAATCAACTGATAAGGGCAAGAGATACAGGAGGAAAGCAAGGTCTATGGCTAAAAAGATTGATACTGGATTGGATTCCAGAGAAGAGGTTAATACTGGCAGAGAAAAGATTAATACTAGTATTGAAGAAGTTAGTACTGGTAGTACTAAAATTGATTTTGGTACTGCAAATGGTTGAAGAGGATATCCAGGCTTCTCACAAAACTAAAGAACAAATGAGACAAGAGCAAGCTAGATTGGAAGATAAAGTTGCAAGCTCAACTGGATGAAGAAGTTGCAAAACGGATTCATTTAGATAAAATGATAGCTAAAAGAATGGCTGAAGAGGAAGCTTTAACAGAACAACAAAAGAAAAAGAAAAGCTCAAGTTCAATTTGAAGCTCAGTTTTATACTAAAGAAGACTGGGATACTATTAGAGCCAAGCTAGAAGCAAATGCAGAGTTTTCAAAAGATGTGTTGGGACAAGATTTGCCTAAACAACATTTTGCTAAAAGAATGGTAGATATGGTGAATCAAAGAAAGAAACACTTTGCAGAGGAAAGAGCTAAGGCAAAGAGAAACAAACCTATGACTCAGTCACAGTTAAGGATCAATATGTCAAACTATCTTAAGAATCAAGGAACTTGGAAGCTTTCTCAGTTAAAGAAGTTGAAGTTTGAAGAAATTAAAGAAGAGTTTGATAAGTTAGTTCAGCAGATTGATACTTTTGTTCCTATACATCTTGAAGCTAGAAAGACAAAAGCCTTGTCTAGTGATGAAAAGATATGGAGAAGAGCTTCAGACAAAGACTTCAAAGAAACAAAGGTTTGATGATAAAGATGTTCCAGCTGAAGAAGACAAAGTTGCTGAAGTAAAGGAACAAGAGCCAGTTAAAAGAACAGGAAAAAGAAAGAAGTAAAAGGCTAGAAAAGGTGTAAATGTTAACAAGAGTGCACAAGAAGATTCAGAGACTAATAAATATGAATCAATGGAGGCTATGAATCCTACTCCTTTAACTACAAAATCTGATAGTGTGGCAAATTAGAAGATATTTCAGCAAGGTCAAAGAAGTGTTTATCAGATAATAAGAGCAAATAAAGCTGATACAGTCTACATGAGCTTTGGAGCTATGATCAAAGACTTCACAAGAGAGGATCTTATAGAGTTGTATAGGTTGGTAATGCAGAAGTATGGAACAAATAGGCCTGAAGATGCTTATGACAGAGTGCTTTGGAGTGATCTCAGGACTATGTTTGATCCACCTCTCATTGAAGATGCTATTTGGAGCTTACCACTTCAACAAAAGATGGTTAGTTGGAGATATTATGATAAGTGTGAAGTACATTGTTTAACTTTGGAGGCATGCACAATCTATATGTTAGCGGATAGAAAGTATCCATTGTCAAAAGAAGCTTGCCAAGTGATGCTGAAAATGAAGCTTCTAGATGGAAAAATGAATGAAGTTTGCTATAAACTTTTGAAGATGATTGAGAAGCAAGCTGGGATTAGAAAGTGATGAAGTTATCAGTAGCAGTGGGCATGTTTTTGGAAACTGTGGACTATTATGGAAGTGAGAAGGGTTTGGGTGTTGGCTAACCACCACACAACAAATGGTTATCAGTTCACCATGCTTAATAGGCATAAGGACTGGCTAGTCCAAAGCAAACGGCTTTGGTAAAGACTTCTCAAATCCGTTTATGGTTGACAGTTTACCAAAAACTGTATGGTAATCAATGCACCATAGTATTGCACTAAAGCATTGGCTACTCCAGAGCAAACGGCTACTGGTAAAGAGATCTCAAATCCGTTGATAGCTGATAGTTTGCTAAAAACTATAAGGTTATCAATGCACCTTGTTACTACAATGAAGCATTGACTAGTCCATAGCAAACGGCTCATGGTAAAGACATATCAAATCCGTTGATGGCTGGTAGTTTGCCAAAAACTATAAAGCCAACTTAGTTGGATGTTGCTGTGTAGCTGTGAAGAGAAGACAAAGACTAAAAGACAAAGTATGATCTGGTTTTTCAAAGAACATCAAACAGATCATCATTCAAGAGAAGCTAAGGACTTAAAGACATGCTTGGATACAATTCTCAAAAGCCCAAACTGAAGACAACTGAAGAAACTTGAAGTTAACAAGTGAAGTTCAAGTTTAGGGGAGGATTGTTAGGAATTTTGTATAACAGACTTAATTCTGTTAGTATTATAGTTAAGAATTTAAAGATCTCTCAACATAATGATGCATTCAAACAATGAGGATTGTTTCAAAATTTCAAATGATGCTGAAAAAAAGATGACAAAGAAACAACTTAATAAACAAAGAATTGTATAGAAGCATCCTCCTGGTGATCAAGAAGCTTATACTGAAGAAACTTGATGTTAAACAAGTAAACATCAAGTTTAGAGGAGGATTATTGGGAATTGAAGTTTTAATGAATTAATGATGGTGAAACAAGTTACAAGAATCAACATTAATATGAAGATACAACATTAATGTTGAGTTATTATGTTGATGAAGAGTTACAAACCAGAATGGAAGAACACATTAATGTAATAGTTGTTACATGGGTTTATTAGGAAATGCATTAATGTGTATTAATGATATTGAATGTTAAACTAGGAATTATGGAAACTATTACTAGTATTGATGTAGAAATATATTAGAAGTATTAATAGTCTTTTGTAATACTTGGACTTCCTTAACCTATAAAAGGAGGGCCATAGGGGTTTAGAGGAAATCATCACTTCCAATATCTTCACACCTCACTATTGTTATCATAGTTAGTAATCTGGTAACCCTTTAAAGCAGATTAATAGAAATCAAAGTTTAGTATTCATTGTTCTTCTTAATACTATTGTGTAGATTCCGCATATACAATAAGTATTCATAGTCAGTGTTTCTCTATAGTCAATCTGTATTTATACAAGTTGGCTATCACCCTTAGCAGGTTGTAAAGATCTGTTCAGTTTGGGACTCACATCATATCTTTATCCGGGATTACTATGATTCTCTTGCCATCCGGTTTTCTCAAATCTTTATACCCAAGTATCATGGATATGATTAATAATCAAGACGTTGAGCATAAAAATTTTGGAATCTAAGACTTCCAGATGAGTCTATCTTTGCAGAGTTAGATAACTCATTATGGATCATACTAAAACCACTGAGAAATGAACCAGTCCCCGAGAAACCTAATGAGTTAGATGCTTGTTAGAATATCCATTCCAGAATTTTCCGTTATATCCTACAATATCAAAGAATGTGTATTTCTTTGTTAGAACTTGTACTGAATAAGTATCTAAACACAAAATAAGAATCCATACAAATGATATAGCATGACAATGACTTAATCTTATTTTGTGTAAATGTTGATAGAATGGCTCCCAAGAGGACATCAACATCGGCAGCACCAGCCATGACTCAGGCTGTCATCGGGCAACTAGTTGCTGATAGTGTTGCCGCAGCTCTGAAAGTTTTCATCGGGGGACTACCCCATAGTATTAAAGGAACCGTTACTGCTTCAAAGCCTCAAACTTTGGAGGAAGCCATTACCATAACCCAGAGGTTGATGGATCAGGTAACAAAGCACAATTCTATGCAAGGAACCAATGATCACAAACAAAAGTTTGATGATAGAAGAACCTTCAACAACAACAACTACCAGAACAACCATAACAACCGCAACAATGATTACCAACAACAACAGAGTAGAAGGCAAGAAACCTTCAGGGCTTGTGCTGCCACCCCAACTAAAAACAAAGGGTATACTGGAAACCTTCCTTTGTGTAAAAGATGTACCCTACATCACACAGGACCTTGCACTGTCAGGTGTCAGACTTGCAACAAGGTGGGGTTCAATCTGCCAGGAAACTGTAGAAGCAAAAGGGCCAGCATTGAAGCAACGTGCAACCAGTGTCAATAACTTGTCATGCCTGTGGAGAGAAAGGGCATTACAAATATCAGTGCCCAAAAGCAAACAACAATGCCCATGGAAAAGCATACTTGATGAGGGACAAGAACGCTCACCAAGATCTGAACGTAGTCACGGGTACGTTCCTTCTAAACCAACATCTAGCTAGAGTATTATTTGATTCTGGAGCCGATAAAAGCTTCGTATCCATATCTCTTGCCTCTATGCTAAATATCCCACCCATTACAATAGATACCTTTTACGATATCGAAATGGCTGACGGAAACCTAGTAAGCACTAATACCGTTATACAGGGTTGCACTCTGATTTTGTTAAACCAACCTTTCGAAATTGATCTTATGCCGATTAAACTCGGTAGTTTTGACGTCGTCATTGGTATGGATTGGTTATCCAAGTATCATGCCAAAATTCTCTGTGACAAGAAAGTCGTCCACATTCCAATCGACGGTGAAACTTTGATCATCCGAGGTGATCGAAGTAAAACACGACTAAGCCTCATATCCTGTATAAAAACCAAAAGGTATATATCCAGGAGATCCATCTTTCTTCTTATTTTTCAGAATGTGTATCGATTACCGTGAGCTGAATAAACTCACCATAAAGAATCATTACCCATTACCCAGGATCAATGATTTATTCGACCAACTTCAAGGTTCGAGTGTCTACTCGAAGATTGACTTAAGATCAGGTTATCATCAACTGAGAGTAAGGGACGAAGATATTCCCAAGACTGCTTTCAGAACGAGATACAGACACTATGAATTTCAAGTAATGCCATTTGGTTTAACTAACGCTGTTGTGTTATGGACCTCATGAAAGTGTGTGCAAACCATACTTGGATATAATTTTGCGATTTGTGTTATCGATGATATTCTCATCTACTCTCGTAACAAAGAAGAACATGCAAATCACATGAGAATAATCTTGGAATTACTCAAAAAGGAGAAGTTATATGTGTTGATAAAATATAATGCCTAAAAACATTATTAATATTTTTCACATCTTTACGTTTTGATAATCACAAAATATAAAAACGTTCAATGTAAAATTAAACGTAAACAAGTAAATTAGTAGTAATTTTCATTTCGATAATGATATCACTTAAAGGTATGAATATTATACATGCTTAATGCACTATTTTATGATCAAAAGAATTTTTTTATTCAACCTCAACTTTTATAAAATGTTGTAAACATTTTAGAAAACATTTCAAAACATTGTCTCCAATTAAAAGAAAATGTTTTATTCAAATAAACATTTTGGAAATTCAAATTTTCGGACCTAAACCGGCTAGAAAATTCAAGAAAATTTCCCCACAAAACGACAAAACTGGGGAGGCCCCCCCTAGTATAGGGGGCCCCTTAAATACAGGGCCGCCCCCTAATTTTTAAGGGGACCCGCCCACCATTTAAAGGGGACGGCCCCTAGGTAGACTATCCCTGTTTGTCCTATAATATACTGGGCTTTCCCCATTATTTTCTCACCTTTTGCACTCATTCTTTCTGTTCTAAAACAACCCACACATCTCACTAAAATCCTTTGATCATTTAATCATAAAGCTTTGTTTTCAAGTGATCCAAGCTCAATTCCTCAAGTGCAAGAGAAGAATACTTTCATCATCAAGTGAAGAAGTATTACACCTCAAGTGTGTATTGCAATCTTGTTGCATCTATATCACAAATTTGTAAATCAATTGTATATCTTGTATTTGTGTGTAGTAGCTAGATCTTGGTGATCTTTGTAAGTATAGTTAGATCGTGGTGATCTTACCAAGTAGTGTTAGATAGTTGTGATATAAGTAGTGTGGTGAAGTGAAGTTGTGAAGAAGTCTTGAAGTTGTGAAGAAGTCGTGAAGTTGTGAAGTCGTGAACAAGTCGTGAAGTTGTGTTGTGATAGATTGGTTCTAGCTAAGATTAGAACTCGACATTTAGCTTTGTGTCGTAAATCGGTGTAAGCAACGTTGTGTACGGTTTTCTCCGCCATAAGGGAGTTTGTTGACATAGTAAAGAAAACTCTCGAGTTTGGTGCTCGGGGAGTGGAGTAGGGCGAAGAGGTGCTTCGTTACCGAACCACTATAAATCATCGCGTTGTGGTTTGATTGTTCTTACTCTTATCTCTTGTCTTACATTACTTTCTCATATCATTCTATTGATTGTTTAGATAAGTATATTGATCATATTGTGCAAGTGTTGAAATCACATAAAGTCGAATCTAAAAGTTTACAAACACTTTAACACCTTAAATTTAAAAAGTGGTAAACTATTCAACCCCTCTTCTAGTTTTCCACATAATATTTTTCTAGTTTTAGATCTCGTGTACGTGGTGACACTGTGTTCTCGAATTTTTTCATTTAGGAAAAGTAAAGAAATTGGAAGTAAAGATGTTGAGCCAAATATTGGGAAGAAACATTTTACTTTCAAAATCAACTAAATTAGATTTGTTTTCATTCATTTTTCTCTTTAAGTAATACTCGAGAACACAACATTTATTATTTCACTTCATTTTCTTTATTTTTCTTTCTGAAATGATACTCGCGAACACAATGTGAGTTTGAAATAGATTTTTGCTTAGGATGTTTCTACATGTTCGATAATCGTAGAGTTATAATATTTTTATTGTATTGTTCAGTAAGAATTCTTATATGTTTTAATTGGATTTTTCATATTAAACGTGATTCGCAACTAAATAAAGAAAACATGAACATGATCAAAAAAACACATAATAAAATCCAACTTGTAAAGTTATAAATGAGGTATAAAATTCTATAAGAGGGTTGGATATTAATTCCATCTTATTCCCCATTTGTGAGAATCATGCCGAGTCATCTATTACGGCACAAGAATAAATTAAATCTTTAGATTTATTTAATATCTTATTTATTGTTATTTAGTCAAATGTATAGCTAATGTATATCCTAGATTTCCACCTAGTCAAATGTAGCTAGTAATTAAGTACTCCCTCCGTCACATATTAAGTGTCTATTTTTGACTTTTTGAATTCTTTTTTCATAAACTTTGACCGTAAATATTTTTCTTTATGTTATATAATGCTTACTGAAAATTATACCAATGAAAAATACATTCGAAACTCTATCCATTCATATATTTTGCATTGAGTATCATATAACATATGAAGAAATAATTAAGGTCAAAGTAGAAGAAAAAAGACTTTTAAAAGTCAAAAATGGACACTTAATATGGGACGGAGGGAGTAGCTAGTTTAGCTCCTAAATAGTCTCCTAGTCGAATGTACAACTCGACTATATAGCCTTCCTTTGTAAATCAATTGTAAATATAGAAAAACACATTCGACAGAAACCCTGATATCTTATATGGTATCAAAGCAGCAATTGCTCTAAAGAGCCGATCCTTTTTTTCTTCCCTTTATTATTATCCCTGCGTTTTTAATGGCACCACAAACCACAATCCAGATTACTGCTGCAACTCACTTTCCAATCAGACTTACAGCCAACAATTTCCCAGTTTGGCGCCGTCAAGTTGAATCAACCCTAATAGGGCTTGAGCTTGATGCGTTTATCATTGGCAATCAACAGCCTCCAAAACGATTTCTGGATGACAAAGATGGACCAAGACCAAATCCACAATATCTCCCCTGGTACTGTCAGGATCAAATAATATTTAGTGCTATTCTTGGTTTTGCTCAGACTCAATTCAACCTCTAATCTCATCAGCTACTACCTCACGGGATGCCTGGGAATGACTCAATGCCAGCTTTGCCAGTGGGTCTAGGTCTCGCGTCATCTCCCTCAAGTCTAAACTTGTCAAAATTCCAAAAGGTACGCGTTCAATAGCTGAATATCTCCCGGACATGCGAGCCATTGCTGATGATTTAGCGCTTGCACAAAGTCCTATTACAGACGAAGACTTACTAGTTCATATTTTATCACAACTCGGTGATGATTATGGTACTATTGTTGCTGCTATCAAAGTGCGTGAAACACCATTGTCTTACTCAGAATTATTTGACAAATTAACTGATTTTAAGCGAGCTCTTAAGGAACAAATTGCAATCCCTGAACCTGTGTTAACCACTGCTAATTACATTGCAAGACAATCCAATCGACAACCCGGGGGATCAGATGGTTTCAACCAGCAACGTAGTACTAACAATCGCTTCTCCTATCAGCAACGTAATCCAACCAATCACACTCAATGGTCTTCTTCAGCCTCTGGAGGTAATCAAAAAAACAGGTCCAATTCTTTTTGTCAGTTTTTTAACATTCCAGGCCATATGACTCGTGATTGTCGCAAGCTATCTCAGTTCTTACGAGAAAACAATGTCACCATCAACACCTCCGAGTCAAATGCATCAAATGCTCCAGTGGCCAATGTCACCATGTCTGGCTCGCCTTCTGCTTCACCAACTTGGCTATTTGACAGTGGTGCTTCCAATCATGTTACTGGTGATCGTTCCACACTCCAAAATGTCTCGGACTATGGCGGACCTGATGAAATCATTCTCGGGAATGGTAACAGTTTAAAATTTTCACACGTTGGTTCTAAACACATTAACACACCACTCAAGACACTAAATTTACCTCATGTGCTATGTGTTCCACATTTACAAAGGAACCTTATTTTCGTGGCTAAATTATGCAAGACTAACCGGGTTTCTGTTGAATTTTTTCCCTCTTATTTTTTTGTGAAGGATCTTCGCACGGGGGCGCGTCTAATGTGAGGGGAGAACTTTGAAGATGTTTATTATGCCAAGCTACCAACTAAATTGCAACTGAATGTTACCACCAAAGCTTCACCTCTTCAATGACATCATACCTTGGGTCATCCATCCACCAAAGTTTTTAAGTCTCTTCTTTCAAACTTAGGCCTTAGTTCTAATCTTTCTGATATGCATTGTCCATCTTGTTCAATTAATAAAAGTCATAAGTTGCCTTTTGGCTCCAATTCCTTTGTTGTTACGAAACCATTACAATTGGTATATTCTGATGTATAGGGTCCGGTCCAAAGTTCTATTGATCATTTCATGTATTATGTAATTTTTGTGGACTACTTTTCAAAATACGTGTGTCTCTATCCAATGAAAAATAAATCTGATGTTGCCACTTTATTTCCCCAGTTCAAACTACTGGTTGAAAAGTTTTTCCAAACACCACTTGTATCTATCTTTACTGATAATGGTGGTGAATACCTAGGTCTTCTACCATTCCTGAAAACACATGGTATTTCTCACTACACCACTCCACCTCATACACCTGAGCAGAATGGTGTCGCTGAACGGCGTCATAGACACATAGTTGAAACGGGTCTAGCTCTCATGCATCGTGCCAAACTTCCCTTAAGCTTCTGGTCTCATGCCTTTCAAACCGTAGTTTACTTAATCAATAGGCTGCCAACACCTATTCTCAACAACCACACTCTTTATCAACATCTCTTCGGTCAACCTCCTAATTACACCAAGCTTAAACCCTTCGGTTGTTTGTGCTACCCATGGTTGCGACCTTACACCACCGCCAAGCTTCAACCACGATCCACTCACTGTCTCTTCCTTAGATATTCCACCTCCAAATCAGCCTACAAATGTTATGATCCGACCACCCATCGCCTGTATCACTCGCGTCATGTTCAGTTTGTTGAAAATCTATTCCCTTCTCAAACCGACTTCACTAAGTCTTTGCCCACACCTGATGACTACTTCATGGCCCGTACCTCGTCATCTCACTCGCATTCCATTAGTCAATCACCTTTAAACACCGCCGACACTAATACTCCCACTTCAAAATGTACCCTGAACCACCCACTACATCCTACTCCTTCATCCACCTCTTTTTTGATTGTTCTATGGCGCGGGACATCTTTCGTAAAATAGCTTCTTGGTGGGATGTAAATCCTCCTCATGTTTCTTCGTTTCAGGAGTGGGAGATGTGGATTTCGAGTCTTACTCTTTCTTCCAGGCGTAAGCAGCTTTTTGAAGGCATTATTTACATTGGTTGGTGGTCAATTTAGAATTTCAGGAATCAAGTGGTGTTTGGCTCTACCATCCCTTCTAAAGCTTTTTTTTTCGACGACATTGTGGCTCGATCCTTCCAATGGTGCAAGCAGGGCAAATTCAAATTTAGTCTGATATATTGGCTTAAAAATTCTTATCTTGTAAACATGTAACTCTTTTTTATTCTAGCACCTTGCTAGTTTTTTAATAAATTCAACCGTTAAAAAAAAATTGCAGGTCACATCGAGAACTCATAAAGTTCTTTGTTTATATGTAACTTTAGTGTATTCATTGTGTTCATTCTTTTGAATCTTAACATATTGTGATGATACATGTACTTCATGGTCTTTTGTTTCATTATTTGTTTAGAAACTATCTTACCAATAACTTTCGTATATATATAAAAATATTCAAGTAAAAGACATTATTGTATTTGTATTAGTTTTTCACATGTTGCTTATTTCTTACACGTCTTTTCTTTAACTATTTGATATTTTTTTATATCTAATGCATAGTCCACACTTAACTTGTGGATGTTTGTATAGTACAGACGTACAGTGCACCTGTTTTGGTTCCATGTTTCATTTTTGTTCCTCACATCTTCACAATTAATCGTTCTTAAGGGAGTCCATATCATATACTTACTGCCTATCTAGGTTTGGCCGTTTGGTGAGTCAAAAGTTAACGCAGTTGAGTACTCCTAATTTATCAATAGATGCATTAGACGTAAAAGAGGGTACCCAAAAACCATATAAAATGGTTGAAACATATCAATAACAAAACCATTTAGATTTGTAGCAAAAATATACTTGATTCTCTTTTTAGCTAGCACAAACCACGAAAGATGAGCAATGCAGCTACTAATAACAAATAAAATCAAATGTTCATCGTTGACCTCCTTAAACTCTCTGCTCGATCCTCTCCTAAGAAGGTTCAAAAGCTACACAATCGAGAATATTAGAAGAAACCAGAACAAGAAAGCAGACGCCCTAAGCAAACTAGCTTCGATGACCTTCAAGCATCTCACTAAAGAAGTACTAGTCGAAGTCCTTGCGAGAAGGTCCATAGAGGAAAAGGAGGTTCTGCAAGTTGAAACCAAAGAAAAGGAAAGCTGGATGACCCCCATCCAGGAGTATTTGCTGAGTGGTTTGCTACTAGAAGACCCGAAAGAATCTAGGAAGATCAGAATTAAGGCACCTCAGTACAAGCTGATCAAAGGTAGCATATACAAGAAGTCTTTTTACACACCATGGCTTCACTGCATAGCTCCACTAAAGACAAACGATGTGATAAAATAAATACATGAAGGATCACGCGGTTTCAATACGGAGCCACGTTTAATGGTGGTCAGGATCACAAAGCAAGGATATTATTTGTTGTCAATGCACAGAGACGTCTCAAGAATAATTCAAGATTATGAGAAATGAAAAGAGCAATATGTAGTGAAGAAAAGAGTAGAAATCAAGGCAATAGTAGCTGGAAATGCATGGTCGTTTAGTCATTGAGGAGTCAACATTCTAGGACCCCTATCAACGGCCCCAAAAGGATTGAAATTATTGGTAGTAGCCATAGAACACTCCACCAAATGGATAGAAACAAAGCCTCTGACCACTGTAAGTGCAAGACATGTAGAGGGTTTGTATGGGAATATGTGGTATGTAGATTCGGAGTGCCACAAATAATCAGTTCGAAGGACGATAAGCACTTCAAAGAAGGCATCTTCACAGACCTTTGCAGAGGATTGAAAATCACACAATCTTTCTCCCCCATCACAGAACACATAGAGATAATGAGTAAAATCAAAAAGCAACTAGCTCGAAGCCAACAAGGATGGGTGGACGATTTACCTCAGGTATTGTGGGTACACAAAACACTTCCAAGAAACAACCAGAAGGAGACACCGTTTAGCTTAACCTATGGCTCCGAGGCCATAATCCTAACAGTTAAAAGTATTGTAGCTAAAGACGGCAGAGGAAGAATGAAGGAAGTGACAAAAAGAAAGGAAATCAAGGAAGTGGCTTCAATTGAAAAAAGCTTACTATCAAAACGAGCTATGAAGGTATCACAGTAAAAGGAACAGTCCTTCCAACTACATGGTAGGAGATTTCGTTCTGCTATTGTAAAACAACACAGAAAACCCGCAGGTATGGCAGGGTCCTCGTATGATAAGAGAAGTCCATGAAGGAGAACTCTATAAGATCTGTGACAAAACACAGAGGAAAAAAGCATGCTTTAAAAATCAACACTGTGTTATTCCTTTCGCGATTGATTTACATTGGGTTCCTTGCAACTTGAGGCGGAGGGTTGAGTACTTACCAGAGTCCAGGCGTGTTCATGACAGTAAATTGTTATGGACACCTAGTCCATAAACGTTGTATTTAATGATATTGGCTTTGCTAATACCAAAAAAAGGCATAGGGCGCAGCTTGTTGACCGTTTTATACCTTCCCCTGCTTTGTAATCCTTTTTTATAATGTAAATAATAAAATTAGAATATACAAAAAAAAAAATTTCATAATATGTATACAAAATAATCATGATGATAATTACTTATTTGTTGGCTCAATTACATATTTTGAATGGCTAACGATTATTACTAATATTGATTGGTTAAACACTCCCCGCAGTGTTGAGCAGGAGAAAACCCCCCCCACAGAACACTCAAAATGGAACGAAATTCCTCAAACAACGCTTGGTGGTAGGTAACGACTTTAGTGAAGATATCTGAAAACTAATAGCGAGATAGGGACATATGAAGAACCGAAACCTGAACCAAGCAGCAAAACCAAATCCGAACAATGAATATCATATCTCAATGTGTTCGTACGCTGATGCTGAACGATTTAGAAGGATAATAAAAGCGCTGACATATCACAGTTAGAACAAAGCGTAGGAGTAATAAAGACAACGGAGTATGTAACTCACGCAATAAGTTACGTAACCAACAGGTCTCAGCAACAGCATTTGCAATACCACGATACTCTGCCTCGGCACTGGAACGAGAAAATCGGTTGACGCTTAGCAGACCAGGAGAGTAGATTGTTGCCAAGAAGACACGTAACTGAAGTCGGGTTGGTGTGGACAGCCGCTATTCTGCATTGAAAATAAGAGCCACAAATAGTCTGGTGGTAGTAGACGGAGAATTAACTGCCATACCCTAATCCAATGTTACCGGCGAACATAACGCAAGATCCATTTAAGAGCATAAAAATGAGGCTCCCGATGATCATGCATATGAAGACAAACTTGTTGAACGGCATAAGAAATATCAGGTCTAGTAAAAGTAAGATACTGCAGAGAACCTGCAAGACTCCGATAAAGTGTCGGATCGGAAACCACATCACCTAAAGTACCCAGCTTGGACTCAGTATCAACAGGAGAGTTGATGGGATTGCAATTAAACAATACCAGCAAAGCTCAAGAACTCTCAACTGCATTACTTCTTCTGGAGATTAAAACACATTCCTGCAAGAATAACGTTGTAATACGGATTAGCCCAAGAAATAATTGATGAGAAACCCAAAATCAGTCATAGCAAACTCCTGGTGTAAAGAACTAATAATCCGTTGTAACAAGTCTGAGGAAGAGGCTGTAAGAACAATATCATCCACATATAACAACAGATAAGCAATATCCTTGCCTTAGTAAAAGATAAATAAAGAACTGTCACAACGACTGTGATGAAACCCCACCCTGGTAATATAAGATGCAAATCGCTGAAACCAAGCGCGAGGGGCCTGCTTGAGCCCATAAAAGGAGCGCTGAAGTAAGCACACATAATTAGGACGAGAAGAGTCCCAAAAACCGGGAGGCTGATGCATGTAAACAGTCTCAGATAAGTCCCCATGTAAAAAGGCATTCTTGACATCCAGCTGATGAATCGGCCAATGTCGAGAAGCAGCCAAACTAAGAACCGTACGGATGGTCCTGGGTTTAACAACTGGGCTAAAAGTCTCATCAACATCAACACCCTCTAATTGAGTGCTACCATTAGCTACCAGTCGAGCCTTGTAGCGACTAAGCGTACCATCAGCTAAATATTTGTAACGAAAAAGCCACATACACAGGACAACATTGACATTCGGTGGTCGAGGGATAAGAGTCCAAGTACTATTTTTAATTAGTGCATTATATTCATCTCGCATAGCAGAGTGCCAATTGACATCATTAAATGCTTCATGATAGGATCTGGGTACAGAAGAGACCGAAGACACATGCAAAGTAAGACGCTCAACAGGACGATTAGTCTCGACACGAAAACGAGTAACTATGTGGTGAACCGAATTAGGTTTGGGTTAACAGGGGGGGTTCGGTATAATAGCAGGTGCGTGTTGAGCTGAATTAGGTGATGAAAGGGTTGTGTGGTCAGTTGATTGGACCGTATGGGCCGACTCATCAATAATAGGGGTAATAAGGGATTGGGCCGAATGAGACGAACTAGTGGGAGGTGTGGTAGGTTCGTGAACGGGAGGTTGGAAGGTGGAAACGGAAATGGAGGGTGGGTTAGTATCGGGTTCATCTAGAAATGTATAGGACGGTACCGTGGTAGATGGAGTGGAACCGTACGGGAAAGTAGTTTCATCAAAGGTGACATGGCGAGATATAATGATTTTATTAGTGGTTAAGTCAAGACACCTATAGCCACGATGATTAGAGGCGTGTCTTAAAAATAAGGAAGGTGTAGCACGGGGTTCAAGTTTATGGTTAGGGTATAAGTGACGGTAGCATAAGCATCCAAAAGTGCGCAAGAGACTATAGTCAGGTGAAGTGCCAAAAAGGCGGATAAAGGGAACTTCATTGTTAATAGCGTTGGAGGGTAAAATGTTAAGGATGTGAACAGTCATATGAAGGGCCTCAACCCAATAAGTTGGTGGCAGTTTTGCTTGCAAAATTAGAGTTTGAATAATGTTGTTAAGAGTGCGTACCATATGTTCAGACTTACCATTTTGTTAGGATGTCTTGGGGCATGAAAAACGGAATTGGATGCCATGAGTGTTGAAAAGGTCATGAAGGTTCCGGTTGTCGAATTCATCACCATGATCACATTGAAAATCATGAATTTCACACTTAAGTTGAGTGCGAACATAGTTGCGAAATAATATAAATTTAGACAAAACATCAGATTTACGAACCAATGGATAAACCCAAACAAACTGAGAATAGTGGTCTAAGAATAAGACATAGTATTGAAAACCTGAAAGACTCAGTATGGGTGAAGTTTACACATCCGAGTGGACAATATCAAAACAAGAAGAAACAATAGTATTAGAACTGACAAACGGAAGTCTCACATGCTTACCAAGCTGACAAGCATGGCATAGAACGGGAGGCTTTTCTTTATTACATGAGAGGATATTATTAGACACTAGACGACACAACACGTCACTTCCTGGGTGTCCAAGATGCTGGTGCCACGTATGTTGACTAACAAGAAATGCATGTGGAATGGGAGAAGGAGCTATAACAGGATAGAGGTCCCCGATGCTATCACATCAGAGGAGTACACGTCGCGTCATGAAGTCCTTAACTGAAAAACCAAATGAGTCAAATTCAATAGTACAATCATTATCTCGAACAAATTGACGAACGAAGATTAAATTTTTGACAATGTGAGGAGTGATAAGGACATTATTTACACACAAAGACTTTAAACGAGTAGGCAAAATGCTATGACCGGTGTTAGTGATGGGTATAAAATGACCATCACCAACCGAAACAGTTGAATACATACAAGAATTAAGCACGGTACTTAAGCTAGTAATAGAATTATTTAGGTGAGAACTGGCACTTGTATCCATGTTCCAGGCACCGGAAGATGGGTCCTGGAGAGTCCAGGTATTAAAAGCATTAGGTAACACGGTGGCTTGTCCCGGAGTTGATGTAGATTGGGCCGATACAGGTTGGGCCGGACCAGTAGTGTAATAAAGCAGTACTTAGGCCGGCATAGAGAACCCGGGTGGGGCACTTGGACCGGTAGGGGCAGTAGGACTTGGGCTAGCATAATAAGCAATGGGTACACTAGAATTTTGGGTTGGGCTGATTGATGAAGAAACAGTAGGTACGATAGTATTGGTACTAGTATGTGACATATTCATTCCTAATTTTCCCAATTGTACTAGCAATTTATTTAAGAGTTCATTGGTGGAATTTTCACTAGTCCCACGGCCCTTATTAAAACCGCTAGTAGCATTAGGTACACGAGCATTAGCATCATGAACATATCGGCACAAATCACCATAGAGACAATTTCCCTTGGCAAAGTTGAAACAAGGTTTCCAAGGCTTACCTCGAGCCGTAGAAGAAGGACGTGAATTGTTGCTTGAGCCGGCCATAAAAACCATAGGAGTGGAAGAATCCGTAGGCGAAGCAAGCACTTTTGAATTTAATCTCATCTCTTTGGCAATTAACAAGGAGCGCACAGCTTTAAGATCGGGAAAGGTGTCCTTCCAATGCATGTAGCCACAAACTTGGTTGTATGTATCCGGAAGACCGTCAAGGGCATAGTGAACCACATCTTATTCATTAACGCGAGCGTCAAGACTAGTAAG
This sequence comes from Tanacetum coccineum, assembly GCA_026074375.1. NCBI lineage: Eukaryota > Viridiplantae > Streptophyta > Magnoliopsida > Asterales > Asteraceae > Tanacetum > Tanacetum coccineum. Next base: position 11,759 of record BQNB010014915.1, on the reverse strand, counting down.
GATGTTAACAATGGAATTGATTTTTTGAAAATAGGATTCCATGCTTTGATCCCCAAGCTTAATAGAACGTAGCTCGGTCTTTAACGTATTAGTGCGAGATCTCTTATTATCCTTGAAAATATCAAAGATAAGGCTCCATGCTTCTTTAGCAAACTTGGGGCATGCCACAACAACCCTAGCCCAAAGAGAATCAGAAAGAGTGAAAAGGATCCAAGAGAGCACAATCTTATCCACTTTGAGTTCTTCGGGTGTGAGAGGGGCTGAAGAACTTGTGTTAGACTCGACAGTGGGAATATAAAGATACTTGTCAACGTCATAACTTTCATACAATTGCACAAAGAAGTAATCCCACTGCCTATAATTCCAATCATCTAGGTCAAGCTTGACTGGGACCCTCGTGAGAAGGTGATGATGTGTAACCGCAGAGAGTTTCTCTGATAAGGAAATAAGAGTAACCGTGTTGTCACCAGTCATAAATTCAAGAGTCTAGGTTTAAAAAAGTAATATAGAACTAACAAAGTTGGGACAAAAGACTATATAAGGTTTTTGTGAAATAGTATTGGAAGAAAAAAATAAGAGGTTGGCATTGGTTTTTGGGTTTGAAAGGTAACAGTGCATTTGTCCAAAGGATATAACAATGAAACTGAGTCGTGGACCTTGCCACACGTACAAAACAAAGGTTGGAACTTAAAGCACGTATAACAATCTCTTCAAAGTGAAGGGGACGTTTAAAGGGTTGATTGCACTAGGGTTGTATGCAACAGTAGGTGTGCACTAGGGTTGTATTAAGTTTTTAGAAGATTATGAATGAGGCAGTGGGTGGTATCGTTAGGAGAGTTTAAGAGGTGATAATTGGCAGAGACTATAACAGCAAACAAAAAAACAAAGTGTGACCTAAAGCACACTTAATAAAATGTAACCTAAAGCACGTACTTAAATCCCTATGAAGAATGAAAATTTTGGGTTTTAATGATCCAGTGATGAACAAGAATTTAGAAAGGAAAACCCCTTCTAACCAAGTAACTAAGATCTTTAAATCAATAAATGCAAGTGGCGTTTCCATGAACTCAGTGTTGTTAAAGGTTCTTTCCGAACCAGTTATTCGGTAAAATAGGATGTGTTATATGACAAGTTTTTAACTTTGACCAAGTTGACGTTAATGTTGATATGGATTCTAAGCTAACAATCTTAGATTATCCACTAATTAATTTTAATTTCTTTTTTACAAGTTTGGGCATTTCCACAAATTGAAACTCCAACCAAGCTTAGTTATCTTTTCTTATTTTTCTTACATGTACCTGTTCGTAGATAGAAAGTTTCTAATTGTGTGACAATTTATGTCTAGATTGTAATTTCCACACGCTACGAGTAAAATTATCAGTTAGCTTCATGAAGAAACCGTAAGGGAGGGAAGGTGTTGGAATATGTCCATGTATAATTAATATATGTCCGGAAACGTTTCGAGCCTACGGGGACGCACACGTTTATATGTAAAACAACGTTTTTATATATTAAAGTAATATGTTAACTAGTGATTTAACAAACGATCGTTAAATGTTAACGAGAATTAATCATTTAAAGGTTAAAGGACTAAATAAGGAAAAGGGCTTGCCTTGCAAGCTAAGGCAAAGAGCTTGCCTTGCAAGCTAAGGCAAAGGGCTTGCCTTGCAAGCTAGGACATTGAGGAGGTGGAGTTTACTTGCATGGCAAGTAATGGGATTATAAATAGGGCCTTGAGGTTTCATTAGCTATATAGAAGAAAAACCAAAAACTCCTATAATCGTCCTTGTGATTCCTTGTACTCGACCGAACCCTCAAAACCCTTTGTGGTTTTCGGTTTTTCTTGCTCTTGCGTGCGATCGAACCTAGAACCTCTAGGGTTTCGATTTTGTGGTTTAATACCACATACGTTGTGCTTGTGTTCGTGTGTTGATTGATTCAAAGACGAAAAGATCGTTTGGTTAAAACACTACTAGTACTAGCATACACGTTGTTTGCTAAGAACGTATAGTGTGTGTAAACGTAGAGGGATTATTGTTTGATCCTCGTGGTTACGCGTGGTGTTATACATACGCGTATATTGAAGACGGTGTTAACGGTTACCTATTAAAGCGGTGTATCGTTTCGTGCAAAAGGTATACACTTCAATCTTGTTAATTATAAGTTCTATACGTGTTATCTTTCCGCTGCGTACTCGTGATATAATGGTTATTAGTTCTAAAAACCCAACAGTGGCATCACGAGCCATCGTATATGAATTTGTAATTACAAGAATAAAATTAGACAAAAAAAATTAGGGTTCTTGATTAATTTTTTTAAACCCTTTGGGCATTTTATGCATCAAGATTCGATCTTTATGCATCAAGAATCAATTGTTATTGGTTATTAAAATTGATTAGATGATTTCTAGGTTGTATGATGTGTTTAAATTGTTAATTGATCTGGTTTTATGTTAGATTAATTGTTAATTTAACATCCATGATAAATACATGCAATTTATCGTGGAGGCGATATATGATATTAATCCTGTTAATTGTTAAATTTATTATGATGATCAAGACCTAAAACATAGAACACTAAATTTATATGTTTTCGATCCACGACTTCAAAAGATATGGAAGACCTTGGCATGTCTTAATGGGGCCTAAAAGTTAATTTATGTGCTATGTGGTATGTATTTGAATAATTGTTATGTGAATTAGTTTTATGTTTATATTGTTTATTATAAGTATTGGACTTATGTGAAAATAAAAGGGTTTTTCGAAAATAAATATAAACATGACTAAGTATTATGAAATCAGATTTGTTATGGACTATTTATAGTTCATAATGTGTTTTCCAAATTAAAGTTTATTTTAATTGGTTAAAACTGGATGCTTTGGACTCATAGGAAGTACGGCTTATCCACTAGAACAAACTATAAGAGAAGTTTAAGGCGGAGTGGTCAACATTCCTAAAGAATTCAGGTTTTTAATACGATTCGCGCTGACCTGATTCTCCACTTCTTTGTGCGTTCGATTGGAGTTACCGTGAACCATGGCATGTCACTACAGCATACACGTTTTGACCATTCTTTAATCTTTATATTTGGAAACACGTTGAATCGTCAATTTTAAAAGGTAACTCTATTTATATATTAGATGTATAGAAAATATATGATACCGTAATAAGTAACTTAATTCAGTAAAGTTTTTATTAAAATTATGATACAAAGATGTATGCATGCTTCTTCGTACACATTTTAAACATCAAATAATATACCCTTTTAAATAAGTTGTTGCCATCCAATTTGTAAGAACACTTGCAGTTGCCTTTTACTATACGTGAGGCATATGTAGATTGCAATCCCAAGGTGATTATACACTTTTTCGTGAGACGTTAGTGTTAAATAATCACAGTTTTTGATTGGACGACTTAATCGATTTATGGGTGAGACATTAGATCGTGGCATAGATGGGATGAAACATGCTTACTAGTATATTAATGTAATATAGTAAGTCCCATAATGTTCTAGGAATTGCACGGGTGGCAATTATTGATAGTCAATTACCTTTTGAATACACCATTGCTAGCAGATCAACTAATGTGATGGTGGTATGTCAAGTTGGGTCTTAGGCCTTAGAAAATTAATTGTTTATAGATTTAAACATGAGTAATTGATTTTCTTTAAGGAATAGTATCGAAAATACTAATTTTTGAACTTTAACTATGTTTTGTAGATGGCATATCCTATTCAAAACATAAACCATTCGGCTTTCAGGTCGATGTTTGAAAGAGAAAAACTTTCTGGAAATAATTTCAATGACTGGTTTCGTCAACTTAAGCTGGTCTTAAGAGTTGAAAAGAAAATGTATGTCATTGAACAACTTATTCCCCCTGCTCCTGTAGCTGATTCTTCAACAAATGTGCTGACAGAATGGAATGCAGTATATGATGCTCATAATGAGGTGGCTTGTCCCATGCTTGGAAGTATGAATCCTGATCTTCATAGACAATTTGAAAATTCTTCACCTTATGAGATGCTTCAGGAGCTTAAATCTATGTTTGAGAAACAAGTTGGAGTGGAGAGGTTTGACCTAATCCAAACTCTCTATGCTTGCAACCAAGAGGAGGGAAAACCAGTTGGTCAATATGTACTTAAGATAAAGGGATATGTTGAACAACTGGAACGTCTTGGTTATGTGCTCCCACGGGATCTTGGTGTTGGCTTGATCTTGAATGGCCTCACTAGTGATTTTGCTGGATTTGTGAAAAATTACAATATGCATAACATAGGGAAGACAATTGGTGAATTACATGCTCTGCTTATTGAGTATGAGAAAGGTTTATCTAAAAAGGCTGTTACACCACAAGTTATGGTGATTCAAAGTGGTAGAATCCAGAAGACCAATAAGAAATCACAAAATGCTAAAGGCAAAGGTAAAGGGAAAGGCAAGGGCAAAGATAAAAGTTATGTCCCTAAGCCTAAGAACCCTAAACCTAATGCTAAAGAGCACCCGAAAAAGAATGACGTTTGTCACCACTGTAAAGAGGTAGGTCATTGGAAAAGGAATTGTCATGTTTACCTTGCTGAGTTGATGAAAAATAAGAAGCAAGTTGGCTCTGCCAATTCTTTAGGTATCTTCACAATAGAATTATTTTCTTTTCCTAATAAATCATGGGTGTATGACACTCGTTGTGGTACTCACATTTGTATCACTAAACAGGGTCTTAGAGGAGCAAGAAAGCTGAAACAAGGTGAACTCTACTTGTACGTGGGCAATGGCGTTCGTGCATAAGTGGAGGCTATCGGAAGTTATGACTTAGTTTTACCTAATGGCTTAATGATTTTTTTAGACAATTGTCATTATGTACCTTCTATAACTAGAAGTGTTGTTTTAGTTTCTCGTTTGGTTGAAAATAGATTTGTCCAGTGTTTTACGGATTATGGAATTTCAGTTTCTAGGAACAATGTTCTTTATTTTAATGTTATTCCCAGTAATGGTATTTATGAAATTGATATGTCTAATTATGTGCCAAATGATAATTCTATTTATAATGTTAGCAACAAAATATTCAAGCACAACTTGGACTCTACTTATCTATGGCATTGCCATCTTGCTCATATAAGCAAGAAACGTATTGAAAAGCTGCAACATGATGGGCTTTTAAAGTCAACGGATGATGAGTCCTTTGATTAATGTGTGTCTTGTTTATCGGGTAAGATGACAAGGAAATCGTTTCCACATCGTCCCGAAAGGGCGACTGATCTACTTGGCATCATTCATACTGATGTTTGTGGACCACTTAGACATGTGTCAAGAAAAGATGCTAGCTACTTCATTACCTTTACGGATGATTATAGTCGCTATGGCTATATTTATTTACTTAAACATAAACATGAGGTTTTTGAAACGTTCAAGGTGTTTAAGAATGAAGTAGAAAATCAACTCGGAAAGACTATAAAGGTGCTTCGATCAGATCGAGGAGGCGAATACATAAGCCAAGAGTTTAAAGATTATCTAAAAGCTTGTGGAATTGTCCAGCAGCTTACTCCACCTTATACACCACAACACAATGGGGTGTCTGAAAGGAGGAATCATACTTTGTTAGACATGGTTCGATCAATGATGAATCTTACAACTTTGCCATTATCCTTTTGGGATTATGCTCTTGAGTCTGCTGCACGCATTCTTAATATGGTTCCAACCAAGAAGGTTGATAAGACACCATATGAACTATGGTTTGGAAAAGTTCCTAATTTGTCTTACTTAAAGGTCTGGGGTTGTGAGGCTCTTGTGAAGAGAGATACGCCTGACAAACTTCAACAAAGATCTGTTAAGTGTATCTTTATAGGATACCCAAAGGAAACGATGGGTTACTATTTCTACTTCCCACCGGAAAACAAAATAGTTGTTGCGAGGTATGCTGAATTCTTTGAGAAAAATCTTTTGTCTCAAGAAGTCAGTGGGAGGGCGGGAGAACTTGAAGAAATTCAAGATGAAGATACATCACCTTCTGAAATCACTAGCGAAATTCCTATGGAGGTTGAAGGTTTCGAACCACCTCAAGAGGAAGAAGCTCCTGTTCGTAGGTCCGAAAGGCCACATCGAGCTCCTAACCGCTTATGTCTAAATGTAGAAGTTGAGGAGCATAGTTTAGGGGATCTTAATGAACCCGCTAACTATAAAGCTGCAATGTTAGATCAGGAATCTAATAAGTGGCTCGATGCTATGAATGCGGAGATGCAATCCATGAAAGATAATCAAGTCTGGCGCTTGGTTGATCTTCCTCCTAATGGTAAGACTGTTGGAAGCAAATGGCTTTTTAAGAAAAAGACTGACATGGATGGCAATGTACACACCTACAAAGCTCATCTTGTAGCAAAGGGATTTACTCAAACCTACGGGGTTGATTATGAAGAAACGTTCTCACCCGTTGCTGACTATGAGATATGGCAAATGGATGTCAAAACTGCCTTCTTAAATGGTTATCTTGATGAAGACATCTATATGGTGCAACCTGAAGGCTTTATTGATCCTAAACATCCCAGAAAAGTATGCAAGCTTCAAAGATCCATTTATGGTCTTAAGCAAGCATCAAGAAGCTGGAATAAAAGATTTGATGAGAAAATTAAAAGGTTTGGATTTACTCAAAATCTTGATGAGCCATGTGTATATCAAAAGGCTAGTGGGAGAAATGTTACATTCCTCATCTTGTATGTCGATGACATAATCATCATGGGAAATCACATTCCAAGTTTACAAAGTGTAAAGGCATATCTTGGAAAATGTTTTGCCATGAAAGATTTAGGGGAAGCGACATTTATTCTTGGAATCAAAATCTATAGAGATAGATCGAGGCGATTAATTGGACTATGTCAAAGCGCTTACATGGATAAAATCTTGAAAAGATATAGGATGGATAATTCCAAACGTGGTTACATCCCCATGCAAGAAAGACTTGACTTGAACAAAACACAAGGTGCTTCAACACCCGGAGAGGTGAAGCGTATGCAAAATGTACCTTATGCTTCGGCAGTAGGTTCCATTATGTATGCTGTTAGATGCACTAGACCTGATGTTGCATTCGCGCAAAATATAACAAGCCGTTTTCAACAGAATCCTGGTGAACCACACTGGACCGCTGTGAAAACCATTCTTAAGTATTTAAGAAATACTAAAGATATGTTCTTGGTTTATGGTGGAAATCCTGAAGCTGAACTTAGAGTTGATTGCTATTGCGATGCTGGATTTGAGACTGATAGAGATGATACAAAATCTCAGACAGGATACGTTTTCATTTTGAATGGAGGCGCAGTGGACTGGAAAAGCTCCAAGCAAAGTATTACTGCAATGTCTGCTACAGAAGCTGAATACATAGCTGCTTCGGAAGCAGGGATGGAAGCTGTTTGGATTAGGAAGTTTATTTCAGGGCTTGGTATAGTACCAACAATAAACGAACCTATTAAAATGTTTTGCGATAATTCAGCCGCACTTCATTTCGCTAACGAACCGGGGGTTCAGAGGGGCGCCAGACACTACCATAGGAAATATCATTATGTTCGCGAGTGTATTAAACTGGGCGAAATAAAATTTCTTAAAGTTCACACAGATGACAACCTAGCTGATCCTTTTACGAAGGCTTTATCAAATAAGAAGCTTACTCAACATGCTAGGAGCATGGGACTTCGTTTAGCTAGTAGTTTCATGTAGATATGTGTTTAGTATTTGGATATGGGATGTTATGACAATTTATTTTATGATAAAGATACGTTGTTATTTCGTTATATTTATTTTAAATTATGTCCTATATTTGCATGTTTAATCCATGAATAATGTTTTAATATTATTCTAAACTAGTCCGTTGTCGATCAACAATATGAGAATATTGTTGAATTAAGACAAGTGTGAGAGATTGGTGATATTTTAGATATTATAGGAAGGGTCCGCCAAACTCACATGATATTCATTAGATGAATATTGGACTTCCCCAACTGACAAGAATATCACTTTATGGATCAGCGTCATTAAGTGAATCTTGTAAGTGATTTTATTTGCTGAATCCTTAGACTTGAGATACAAGTAGGTATTGCATGTGTGGATTATCTTTCTTGATTTAGTTCTAGTTATCCTGAATAAGGTGGCTATAAAGGATTATTTCAGAAGTGATTATGAAGCATGGTGACATGACACTTGTAGTCAATACAGAATTTGTTCCTTTAATAGTTAAAGTATGATGCCACTGGGCCCCTTGTAGAATTAATCAGACGTGTGTATGGCCATACCCGAAAACTCATGTAGATATGTCTCATTGATTTTCGGTAATCTTGATTAGTTACATATACGAGAAACAGAATTGTTAAATAATGGAATGACTTTTGATCCATATCCATTTTTAACACTGTGTCAGAAACAAAGAGATTGTAAATACCTAAATCATCTCATCTGTGATTTTATGAAACCACACTCGAATTTTTTTGGGAGCATTGACGTGTTGCTAGACGCTTACCAATGTTATTATATTATTATACATGTCCAAGTAGGAGCTGTTGGAATATGTCCATGTATAATTAATATATGTCCGGAAACGTTGCGAGCCTACGGAGACGCACACGTTTATATGTAAAACAACGTTTTTATATATTAAAGTAATATGTTAACTAGTGATTTAACAAACGATCGTTAAATGTTAACGAGAATTAATCATTTAAAGGTTAAAGGACTAAATAAGGAAAATGGCTTGCCTTGCAAGCTAAGGCAAAGGGCTTGCCTTGCAAGCTAAGGAAAAGGGCTTGCTTTGCAAGCTAGGATATTAAAGAGGTGGAGTTTACTTGCATGGCAAGTAATGGGATTATAAATAGGGCCTTGAGGTTTCATTAGCTACATAGAAGAAAAACCAAAAAAACTCTTATAATCGTCCTTGTGATTCCTTGTACTCGACCGAACCCTCAAAACCCTTTGTGGTTTTCGGTTTTTCTTGCTCTTGCGTGCGATCGAACCTAGAACCTCTAAGGTTTCGAATTTGTGGTTTAATACGACATACATTGTGCTTGTGTGTTACAGTTTCGGTCGACAATAAACCACAACCGTGGTGTTCTTTTCGTGTGTTGATTGATTCAAGAACGAAGAGTGATCGTTTGGTTTTTCACTACTAGTACTAGCATACCTCATTGTTTTGCTAAGAACGTATAGTGTGTAAACGTAGAGGGATTATTGTTTGATCCTCGTGGTTACGCGTGGTGTTATACATACACGTATATTGAAGACAGTGTTAACGGTTACCTATTAAAGTGGTGTATCGTTTCGTGCAAAAGGTATACACTTCAATCTTGTTAATTATAAGTTCTATACGTGTTATCTTTCCGCTGCGTACTCGTGATATAATGGTTATTAGTTCTAAAAACCCAACATTATTGATGATGCAGTTTGAACTTGTTTACTTGTGTAGAGGTTAATCAAGGTTATGTTATAAAGGTAACATGTTACACGTGCATAAAAGAAAGTTTTCGTATAAGTTCACGAGCAAAGTTTTACCGAAAGTGAACGTATTGAAGACTACAACCTTTAACTTTTTAACCGAAGAAAATTTATAATTGAGAAAGGGTCATGTTAATAATCGACCTAATGCTAAATCTAATAAGAAAGAAAAACTAACAATAGCCCTAAGGCCTATTGTTGGCATTTCCTTTACGTAAACAATATTTTGTATTGCTAGAAAGATGAACATATATGGATTAAAAGTGATTCAGGCCAACATAATATAACCCGATCTTCTATATAAAATTTATCCGTTTTGACCCGTTACCTTACCCTCTGATTTTGCCATCGCTAGTTTCATTAACAAAGAGTAAAACAAGTCATACCTTGTCACCACTTTTTAGCAACAGGTGTTGCTTCTCCTGTATCCCTGGCCCTAAACAGGAAACTTTAAGCAAGGGGGAACATAAAAAAAGATTTCATAAACATCATTTCTTGTATTAGTCGTGTCTAATTTCTGTCTACATGAACATGTCGGCTCAACATTTTCGCGAAGGCCTAAAGCGAAACTTACAAAAATGAGGCCTTTTTTTTTTTTTTTTTATTCATTGTTATTATTTTTTGAAAATCGATATATAAAATTTACCTTTTTAACTTTTTATGTGAAATCATTGATTTGTCTCTCGAAATCACTATATTATAATATTTCATTTTTAATTAATAAATGAGCAAATAAATATAATCTTTTGATGACACTTTCGATCGTAAATAACTTTAAATTAACTTTAGTTTTGAATTTTCTCATGAAGAAACTGTTATCAAAATGATTAACATTATTATATACATCATATAAGTATTACGATAAAAACTTAGATTTATAATTTGACTAAGTATATCAATCGATATAGCAATTTTCACATATATAAGTACTCTCAAAACTCGTTGTTTCAAAAATAAATATATACCGTTAATATCCAAACTAACGATTTTTATTATATGGGTTAAAAACTGTTAAGGTTCGTACAACTATTTTTTTAGCTTTTTATGATCTAGGGATTTTAAATTCTCAATGCTAAATAATAAACTAAAGATGCATTCATACAATCTAAATTTGTCAAATTTACTATCTAAAGCATATTCGCCGGTTTTTATAGCTTCATGCTAACATCATCATCATCATCATATTTTTCTATATCTACAAATAACTGGTTTTTTCTTTCAATTTTTCATTCTACATTCGTTTTTTTACCAATTTTTTTAGTGAAAATAAAGCATTCTTAAAAGCAACTTTTGATTGAAAATCATACATGAGTAGATGAGAGAAAGTTAGAGATTGAAAATATATTTGTGGGTGTGAAAAATGAAAAGTCGATTCATTAATGTAAATGGTTTGATATTTGTTATCATAGGGCTTAATTTATCATTTACTTATTTTTCTTGCAAAAATAAGTGTATTATATACTTGATGTATTTGGGCTTAAATTTTTACAACACGTAGGGTTGAAAAATGAAAAGTAAAAACATAAGAAGCCCAAAAATTTGATTATTTAACATTTCTCAGTCAATTGGGGCATTAAATAATCGGATCTTTTTTTATGACGGCAGAAAAGCACGTGACTCACTTTAAATATATACAAGGTTCTAGAGAATTCGGGCCTTAAAAAATTAGGGGCCTAAAGCCCTAGCTTTACTTGTCTTACCCTTGAGCCACCATGTCTCTGAAAGAGCATTTCTTTCATCGTTCATTGTCAATAAGCAAGCTGTATCGGGAGCAAGATCTATAAGCTTTGCTAATGCATCAGATGTTTTTCCTTTGGCCTTAGATTCCAAATATTTACCAAGAAGAATAAACGATACCAACATTGTACTTGTTTCAAAAAAATCTTGTCCCTTAAATTTATCCAAAAGCGATGCTTTTATTAATGTGTATCCAAGTGCGACTAGAACATCCAGATCTTCGTTCCCATGTTGTTTTTGTAACGGGTTTTCAGTGGTATAAATGGGTGTTCGGGTTTAAGGTAAAACCGGACCAGTAAAATGTTCATTTGAAGCTGCTAATGGGGGGGTTTAAGAGCTGATGTTCGTTCAGTATAATTTCATGATTCATGAATATATGTTTCGTTACATGATTTTGCGGGTGTGTGGATGTTCTTATAAGTAAGTAAGTTGTTATCCCACTAATTTAATCCATTACACAACAATAATCTTTACCAATATGCTAGAAAATAAGAAGAAAACTTAGAGAGAGAAAGTAGAGAGAGAAAACAAGAAAAGAAGATTAGATTAGAGAATTGGTGGATT
>BQNB010014914.1:30827-74205 GCA_026074375.1 Tanacetum coccineum | reverse complement strand
AAAGGCAAATAAGCTCAAATAAGCTTAAGACAAAACTAAATAAGCTAAAATAGGCTTATACTAACCTAATAAGCTAAGATAAACCTAAATAAGCTAATGCAATAAGCAAATAAGCTATATTAAGCAAAATGGCTATTGGCCAAAAACTGTCAATAAAAAAGCCAAAGAGGACTCTTTGGGCTTAATTTTTAAGCCCTTAGAGTGAATCTTTTAGCTTAAGGCTTATAAGAGCTTATAGAGTGGCTTATAGGGTATCTAAAAATGCAAAGAAGTTAAAGTTTGAAACAAATATCAGCATAGAAAATCGCTTATGAAATTGGTTGTCTGCACTAGGGCAACTACTTTTTGGTTTTAAAGGGCTAAAAAGCAAGCTTATAAATAAGCCACCAAATAAGATCTAAAATGAAAAAGAGGTTAAGACAGATGGAGTTTGGCTCAAGATGAGCTTGTGCACAAAAATTTAGAAACTAAAAATCATTTTTAAGATCTGATAAATGGAATTTAAAAAGACAGCTTTCTCATTTGAAAAATACTTAACACAAACTTGACACTTTGACTTAAAACAAACATGAATAAAAGACACATTTAACTACTGCATTAGGACATGTAAAGGACACAAAAAAGAGACTCAAAAACAGGTTTTTAAAGCCTTAGCCAAATAAGATCTTCTAAACTGTTTTGGATTAACAGATTCAAAGACCTAGTTAGAAAAACTTGAAAAACAACTTTAAGCAAAAAAAAACTTTTGAAAATAGCTAAGAGTGGCTTAAGAAAGCTTGACAAAGGTACCAAATTAACCCACAAGTTTTTAAACCAAAACTGACCCACTTTGGGTCCTTATGCCAAACACCCCTTTAGGATTTCCAAATCAAAATTTAGACTTTAAAAGTGATGATTTAAACACAGAAAAATCAAAATAGATAACAAGCAATGAAGGTTAAGCAAAAATAAGCAAAAAGCCACAAGAAACAAGCAGTTAAATAAGCAATTAAGCTATAAGCAGATTAAAAGCAATACAAGGCAGTTTCAAGTAAAAAGATAAGCAAACAACAAATAAGCATTAGACTAATTCAAATAAGCATAAAACAACAATAATAAGCAAAACTACAGTGAAAATAAGCAAAAATTTAAAAGAGAACTCACAAGAGGTCCAATGCCTAAGGCAATGATATTAAGCTCTCAACAGCTTAAATACAAACCCTATAGCCTCCCATGAGGCACTAAACTAAGGCCATCCCTTTTAACCTTGCTCTAAAGCTTCTTCAACAGATTTCTTTTTGGAATTTTTTTTTGGTATTTTTAAAACAGAATTTGAAAACAAGCTTTTGTATGAAACTCTAATGACTTAAAAGCTCACACAATAGCTTAAGAACAGTATTTAATCAAAAAAGAAAGCTTAAATGACAAATATTTAAATGAATACAGTAAATTGCAATAATTTAAAAAAATGTAAATGACAATTGTATTAAAAAGACAGTAATGAAAATGGTACAAATTTGGGTTACAAGCTTTTGCCTTAAACTAAATTCGACAAGTTACAAATGTTCTATTTATACTAAAAGCTAAGGTCTTCACTTGTGCTTGTTTGCTGAGTGCCTCAAGCTTGTGTGTTTGTTGTGTGAGGAGAAACCAAAAACCAATCTCAGCCCTTAATTCATCTTGGAGCCCAAGTCAAACGATCCTCACCTTTGATTTTTTTTTGTAGTTTCCATTAGCCAATGGGGCTTTGAAGGATTGCCAAGGTGGACAATGGTCCATGTAATGCGAGGTGATGGGTTTTGGAGGGATGTGAACAGTAACCGAGGGTGAAAATGACAGGGATGGTGAACAGGTATAATGGCGGGAAATTTTGTTTTTGGGTTATAAGGGACAGTGTAATAGTTTAGGGTTTTGGCAAGAGTAGTCCTCCAACTCATATAAGTGGTTTGCATGTTTAGTCCTTGTGGTGATATACTTTGAGGGTTTGGCAGTTTTGCCCCCCAAAGTTATATAAGTTTATTACACCGAAAGTCCTTTGGGTGTATAACTTTGAGGGTTTGGCAGTTTAAGCCCCTCAAGTTATAGTTGGGCTTTTAGTCTTTGTATAAATAGCTTAATGGGCTGACCCAGCCCATTAGATGGGTGTGGGTTGGGCCATTAAGTATTTCTTCGATGTCGGCCTCGGTTTTGACTTTCCAGAGTTGACTTTGACTTTTTGACTTGATTTTGACTTCATCACGCTCTTTTCCGTTCCCGTGCTCGTTTCTTGTTGTTTTGGCTTCGATTTTGTCCTTTTCTTGATTATCCGTTACCTGCACAATATAAGCGAAAACATACAAATACAATGTATTTTTGGTACGTTTTTGGTCATTTAAGTCCGGTTTGAATGGAAAACGGTATGTGTAATTAAGCACATACCAGTAATGTTTGTGTGTTTTTGTATGTTTCTTATGAGGTGAATAATCCTCTATTTATAAGAGAGGTCAAGCAAGGATCAACTTCTAATTTAGGTATGATTATGTAATCATTACCATAATCATAACCTAGGACGAATTATCTTCTAAGGAAATTGCGTGATCTTCCATCAAGATACAATAACCTACTTGATTTTGTAAATTTATGGTAACTAAATATTATTTAATTACTCTTAATATTACTCATATAAATCAACAATATATAATGTACAAATATACTAATGCATTAAATAGGTTATGACACAATTATAGAGAAATATCCAATACCGAAATAGGATATTTGCTAACACAGAAGACATGCAAATCTTAGCAAATCACGGAACATTCGCGATTTCAAAATGGGATAATTATCAAAAATATATCTAACTTGACATTTTTTGAGTTCCGTGTCAATATCTTTCGTTTTTGCTATTATAGCATAAAAATTTTGAATTCAGACTTTTGTGTGTTTTAAAGTTTTAAAGTCGGACCTTTATGTGTATTTTCTTTATATGCAATGACCATTTTATACTTCGTTGTTAACATAGTAGTAAAAATAAAGTAGGCTAAAATAGTCACAAATGTTATATGATGTAAAACCCCGTCGGTAATATGGTGTATTTATAGTGCATTACATAGAATATGCTAGAAACCCTAATGAAGTCAAACCCACAATCGGGATTGAACCAATATTCTATCTAATAACAACAAATACACACAGAGATCCGAATTCAAAACTTCTATGTTATAATAGCAAAATCACTCACATTTTTAATTATTATCCCACTCAAAATACATAGCTAGGTGAGTAGCTCCAAAGAGTTTGCAATTAGAGCGCTTGGTACGATAGCGTTTTGGGATAGGATGGCCGACCAACCCAGCTGATGGCACGAGAGATCACACCATAGTTGGCGTTGTTGAGGTTGGCGTCAAGAACACCAGCCCACTCGAAGAGATTTTGTAATTTTTCTAATATAAACCTTATGTAACGGTTGAAAATGTGAAAAATAAGACGTTGGGCTCTTCTTCTAGCCATTTTTTGGCAATTAAATCCCCATTTTCTCAAACTTTTACCCCTTGATAGTCTTATAAATACTCCATTATTATTCCGGTTTTACACACACTTCCACTATCATTTATACCTCTAAACTCAACAATATTTTCTACTTCTATTACAAAAATGAATTCAATAAAAAATGGATCAACTCCATGCTCAATGACTCATAAAACCAAATACCAAATTCCCTATCTCCTCAATCCAAATACACCATCATCTGCAAATTTCATCACCTCAAGCACCATATCAAATCCCAAACCAATTTACCAACTTTAACCCATTTGTTAATCAATTTACACCCGAACAACAAATGCTAATTCAACAATTTCAACTTTAAGAACTCCAACAAACCCAAAATTTCCAATAAAATCTATCCCAACCCACTTCTTCCCAACAACAATACCAAAACAACCCAAAGACGAGGGGTCGTCTTCACCCAAAAGACGTGTCAAGACGAGAGCCAAGAAACCCTAGGAAAACAAAATTGAAGGATCTTCAAGTCGACACTTTTGGACCCAAGATGAAGAGTTACTATTGGCGGAATGTTACATACAAGTATCTGAGGATCCAGATGTCGGCTCGGAACAACAAAATGACACGTTTTGGTTCAAAGTTGTCGACCAATACAATGTGCAAGCCAAGAAAAACAAATTCCTGGAGCGTACCAAGAATATGTTGACGGAAAAGTGGACTCCTATGAACCAAGAAGTCGGGAAGTTTAATTCGATGGTCAACAAAACCAAGGCTCATAGCGGGGAATAATGAAGATAAGATGACCCGGGTTGAAGTTTTGTATATATCCGTTGGGGGTACAGATTTTAAGCACAAAAGTGCTTGGTCTTTATTTAAAGACAAACACAAATGGAAGAATCCCGATTCGACACAAGCAAGACAAAACTGAGGACGAGTAACCGAGTTTGAACCCATGGTTTTTAGAGATTGTTGGTGCAACATTGACTAGGATCTCCATTATGTTTTAATGATGACAAATAAACGTTCGCAAAACACAAAATAACAAACGATAGCCAAAATCCAGAAAAAACAGATTTGAGAAACTGGCGCGCTAGGCACGCGTTAGCGCGTGGCCAGCGCGCCACTCACGAAGTCCCTTTTTACGGATTTTGCAATGTCGGCTTTCCTCTTACCCGACACATGTGGAAACTTCAATAAAGGTATGTATATGATATTTGAGCATTTGAGAACACTCCAAATGAGGTTTAGACTTGGTGAGGAATAAAAACGAATCCTCCTATTTTTTAACAAAATGTCAACTCAACGCCTCTAGCCAAGGCCGAAACTTCTTTCTAAACCTTATATGAACATACTTTCAACATACCATCAAACGAAAGTATTCATTTGACCTTAATCTGGATTTACGTTGATTCTAATCACGTAACGGGTCTTACTCCCTTATTGGTCAAACTAATTCAAAGCGCACTTTGCGTAAACGCATCCTTTTTCGTTATGGGATATGCTTTACTTGAGATGCAAAGAAATTATCTTGTTTTCATCAAGGTGATTAGTGATCACATCCATTGTTGATTATCATGGATTAAAGCCTAAATAACTATTTGAGTTTGTGGTATTTGGAGGTTAATCATACTTTGAGTTTTTCTCAGCTTCTTACTTATAAATGTTTTACAAACTCCCATATTCCTCCATACCGCACTTCTATATCACTCCTACTTCTACACTCCTTAATCATTTGTCAAACCCTTCTTACCCTAATAAATGATTAAACATTCTTTCTACGCAATCCTATAAGCATTATATACACTTCCCCAAATCATTCCATAATCATGTTTGCCCACTATTTTCTCTCTTATTGGCAACATGATTGTCAACCCAAATCAATCCTTTGATTTCATACTTATCTTTATCATCTTCATACTTATTCTTTATAAACTTTCACAAGATTAAACCTTCCCAACTTAAAAATTCCCCGATCTTATCCTTACATGGGACAACTCACATTCTCTTACACCTTTTACCTCATTGTACTACTTGTCCCCTAACATTCCAAAATAGGCTCCTATACATCATATCAAAACATTCTCCATCACATATCTCCTATCCATCATCTTCTTTACAACTTCATTTAAATTTCACACACACATACTTCTATCCTAACCCTTGATCATGCCATCTCACCAATCCAACTTACCTCGTCACTCACACTTTCTCAAGTTGAAATTCAAGTTACCCACATACACATACACATACACACACACACACACACACACACACACACACACTCTCTCTTCTATCCTAACCCTTGATCATGCTATCTCACCAATCTAACTTACCTCATTCTCATCATCCTCATTATCCCACATGGTGAAATACAACTCAAATTTGAATTGCAAGCCAAGAGGCTCCTTTCCATCACATCAACATCACATCATGCTAACTCATTTACAACTCACACACAACTCATCTCTATCCAATTTGAAATTCATATTTCAAATTCTCTCCCCATAACATCCACACTTCCTCTCCAAGTATAGCATATTCTTGGAATATTCTCTTGTACTCTAACCAACTTTTCAAACCATGGTTAGTTTCTAACTAGACTAATTACATTGGAGAAATACCAAAAATACCCTTGTCGGATAGTTCTTTTCTATCTCTTCGATATCGAAAAAACGAACCCTAAATATCTTTTAAACCCTTCACAAACGCTTTTATCAAATGGCCATTTGAGTTGGTTGACCTTGAGTGTAAGAATGATTGAAAGGTCATAGCGTGAAGTACAATTGAGGGTTTATCATATGGTTATTTAAGTTGGTTGACCTTAGGCAACGTGCCAGTCTTGCATTGTTTTTATAATTTTGGGATCCTTGGCCTATAAATACACACCCTTGGCCTTTGTATTCCTCACCTTTAGCAAACATTCTTTCATCTCTTTTCTCTTCTCCTATCCCCTAAGTCTAACATCAAAGTGTTCTAATCTTCTTATCTTACCATTCTATTAAAGAGAACACATCTCCACAAGAAAGCCACACAAGTACCTAATCCATACTTATGTGTTTAGTCGAGGGTCTTCTTTCTTATACCCTTTTTATTAGAAGCGAGTCTATACGTTAAGTTAGGGCTTGATTCATATCAAACAACTTTATTCAATTTGGTTGTAAAGGGAAGTCTTGTATCCGACAGATCAAGCATAGATCATTGGGGATCTAGTTGGGATTTTGGTTATACTTCCAAGGGGATGTTTTTAGAGATCATAGGTTAAGTCGAATCACTGGTTATTGTGGGTGGATTCCGAGGGAGGAATACCGTAGGTAGTAATTCTTCTTTGTGAGCGTCGATCTTTATGCATATCGATGGAGTTAAATTGTAATACGGTTTGTAGTCCACCATAAGGATTAAACTAGATATAGTATAGGTGTCATGGATTCGCAACTAGACGTACGGAAGGACTAAACCCCCTTGCCAAACTAGTATATATCATGGTCTCTCTCTCTCTCTCTCTCTACTTATTGTTCTCATTGGAAAGTAGATTTGTACACCACTCGGTTCTTTCGAGACTTGAAGTTTTGTAAACTTCGAAGAAGTCAAGAAAATTGTATTCACCTCTCGTCTATGATTCTACAGAGATGATGAGTTTCCGTGTCTGCCCGACAAAAAAAGAAAGTCTAAAAGTCAAATTCAATACAGATCTTTCTAGCATGTTTAAGGGTTGTAGCCAATATGGTTAGTTCCACACAAACTACAGGACAAACAATGACTATGAACACTATAAGTTATGCGGAAACTAACACCATAATGCTATGAAGACAATGAATATTAATAACTAAACTTTTGTATTAATCTGCTAAAAAGATTACAGATTACTAACTATGAGATTGAGAGATGTGATGAGATGGATATCTTCTCTAATGCAGTAGGGTTCCTTTTATACGCCAAGGATAAACCCAAACAGACTTACAAAACGCATAGAAGATAATGCACATCTTTTCCTATAATATCTCATGCATATCTCTTAAACGGTACTAACTATTAAATGGTACTAACTATTTTGTACTGACGGTACAAACTAATACTAACAGTACAAACTATAACTGTCGGTACTTTTCAACTACTATAGCGTACTAATCTTAAGAAAACATAATTCCCAACAATCCTCCCCTAAACATGATTGTTCAACTTGTTTAACTTCATGTTTCCTCAGTTTACTCTTCTTGAACTCTTGGAGGATGTATCCAAACACTCTGTCAAATCTTGATCTGATCTTTGATGATTTTGACATCTTCAGCTATCCCTCTTTATCAGCAACTTGTCTTCTCAGCAACACAGCAACATCCAACTAAGTTGGCTTTATAGTTTTTGGCAAACTACCAGCCATTAACGGATTTGATGTTCCTTTACCAGTAGCCGTTTGCTCTGGGATAGCCAATTTTTCATTGTAAACAACAAGGTGAATTGAAAACCTTATAGTTTTGAGTAAACTATCAACTATCAACGAATTTGATTTGTCTTTACCAAAAGCCGTTTGCTTTCGGACTAGTCAATGCTTTATTGCCATAACATGGTGCATTGATAACCATATAGTTTTTAGCAAACTATCAGCTATCAACAGATTTGATTTGTCTTTACCAGGAACTGTTTGATCCTGGACTAGCCAACTCTTTACTGTGAAGCAAGGTGAGTTGAGAACCATACAATTTTTGGTAAATTGTCAACCATAAACGGATTTGAGAAGTCTTTACCATAAGTCGTTTGCTTATGGACTAGTCAGTTCTTATGTCTGTTAAACATGGTGAACTGATGACCATTTGTTGTGTGGTTTTGAAACCAACACTCAAAGATCCTTCTCATTTATCAGAGTATTCAAGTTTCCAACACTACAATTGAACTTCTTGCAAATCTAATCAACTCCAATTCCATAGTACTGTCTTCTTCAGATTCCAACTTTAATTCCAGCATTTGCACCGAGTAACTTCTTTCTCAAAGGATATTGTTTCTCAACAAGCATATGAATGACTAATCCTTCATCAGACATTAGAGTATGTATCCCTGAAGAACCATGTAGCTTCCAACTTACTACATTCCAATCCTGTTGTGAGTTCCAAAAAACTCAACTCATTCACTTGATTGAACATTATCATTAAGTCTCCCCAAAGTACTCTGTCAAAACCTTCAGGTGTCTCATCTTTGTATCTGTCCATCACAAGTTGATATACAACATTCAAATCATCTCTATCATATATGGAAAGCACCTTCATTAGAGTACTAAAATATCTCCTTTGTCCACTGCTTCTAATCACCACATTTAGATTAATCTCCTCTAAATCTTTAGCTTCATCATACTGTGGTTTAATTCCAAGATGCTCAGATTTCCCATTCTATGAAGGAACCATCTTGTCAAGTATTTTCATAATCCACCTCCTTTCCTCATCTGGAGCTTATTGTTAAACTAAATCTCAGCTTATCATCTCTTACTCAACAATCATATTATCATCCTGATAATATCTTGTCGAATCTTCTTCCTTGACATCATCTTTTCCTAGTGGCCAAGTTATTACTCTTTTGTGATACTTTCTTCTTCTTTCCTTTCCACTCTAATACTGTCATCCACATGTACCAGTAGCTTTCTTGTCACATCTTTTATATCCTTCATGCCTCAAGCAAAAACCATTAGCAATAAAGTTTTCATCAGACATTTTTTTTTTTTTTTTTTTTGTTTTTTTTTTTTTTTTTTACCTTTTCATACAAGACTTGTATTTCTTTAAAATTCTTGGTCTTCAAATCAGAATGCTTCTTTCTTCCAACATGCTTTAAATATGTCATCATTTGGTTTCTTAGCTGAGTTCTTGTATGTGGTCTACTTCTGATTTCAGCAGCTCTTTGTTGTGCAAGAAATCTCCTTTGTGCAGCAATAGTATCATGAAGTAACTTGACTCTCTCTTCAATAGTGAAATTTTCTCTTTCTTCTTCTTGAAGCGTTGCAGCTAGAATGCTATCAGCTTCAATTCTAGCCTGGATATCATCATAATCCCTTATAAGTGCAGCCTTTGTAGCTTCCGCTTCAGCCAACTTTTTCTTTTCCTCTTATGTTTCCCATTCTTCTTGAACCTTTTTGGCTATTTCTTCATCATTAGCAAGCTGAGCAAACTTTCTTTCAGCTTCATTAACCCCTTCTGATTCAGCCTCTGACTCAGCTTCTTCCTCAAGAACTTTCTTGCCTTTATCTTTATGATGAATCTTAGAAAGAGGCTTCAATGTTAATACTGATCTTGTTGATGTAGGCCTTGGTCTATCAGAGTCTTCAGCATCTTTAATCTCAACCCCTTTTTGCTTAGCCTTATTTTGGCTCATGGATACCAGAAACTCAACAATGGTTTCATCATCTCCAAAAACTGTTGGAGTAGCATTTTCATCTGAATTTCCATTTTTTTGGCTCAGCAGTACCTTCATCGAGCTTGTCGGTACTAACATTTAGCTAGTCGGTACTAACTTTTGGCTTGTCGGTATCTTCATCTGGATTGACGGTACTAACTTGATCTTCAATACTTACTTCCTTTTCATTGTGAGCATCCTCAGTGTCCATGTAATCCATTGCATCAAGATCATCAAAAGAAAAAAAAAAAACACATCAAAAAGTATTGACTCTTGTGTGTATTTGTTTAGAAATGGCAGTTTCCTCCCCTGTTTAGATACAGACGCTTTCATCCAAGCTTTCTTCCCTGCCAATCTTGTCTTTATGGAAACACTCTTCATCCAAGCTTTGTGGTGTGTGATCACAGGTCTGGCCTTCTTCTTAAGCTTCTTGAGCTGTGCCTTCAAATCTTTGATTTCTTTAGCTTGAATTGTGACCTGTTTACACAAAGAAACATAAAGATCATATACACTTTGGAGTGTCAAGCCATCCTCATTCCCTGATAGGGATTTATCACTGGATGACTGACCTCCATGATTCCCACCAGAACCCTCTGGATTGGAATCAGGAATAAGGATATAAGGAGAGGGTCTGGAAGATGGGTCAGGCTGTGACTCAGGTTGGTCTTCACTTGGGGGAGAAGGAGACGGTATTGGTTGGGATTCAGATGGTCTTTCTAAAGCTTTACCCTCATCCTCTGTTGGTTGAACCAGCATAGAGTCAAATAATGGTGTGACATTCCCTGAAAAGTTTTTGCCCTTTTTAACCATAAATGACAAAACCTTACTAGTCAGGGTATTAATAGGGAAGTGATCTAAAGGGACATGCACATTCTTTAACTGTTTAGCCAAAAAGACTGAAATAAATCTTGGATACATGGCAAACCTTTTTTTGCATCCAAGTGTCTCATCAAAATCATCAAAAATTAATTTGGACAAATTGGTATTTTATTAGCTTGCCAACAAATCACGTTGTCAATATCAGTGGGAATTTGATCCTAAAATCTTTAGAAACTTATGCATTGAGTTCATGTATGAAAAAGAATTTCCATTGAGGTGAAAATAAGGGCTTTGTAAATGTTAAGACATTTAGGTCCCCCCTCATCCCCATTTAGGCTGAAATAGTATCAAATATAGCCGATGTTCAAAGTATTTACCCATCGAGCATCATCAAAAAGAAGATCAACTTCTTATGATGCCTCTGAGATAGTCACAGCTTGCCAGAACTGTGGCAGTACTATGCCTAATTGTTGATTGTTTTTGGATTTAGCAGACATTCAGAACTGTCAACAAAGGGTAGTAAGACTACATTACTTACAGTGATAGCATATTAATTGAGCATCGAGTAGAAAGTCCATAATCTCATGGAACTCAGCATTCCCATCAGTCTTCTCTAAGTAAGTGATCATGTTATGTTTAGGGCATGATTCAAGAGCGGTCAATTTGACGAAGTATGAGGGTTTTCCCGTTGATGAAAAAGAGTTAGGGATGTTTTTAGAAGAAGTGATTATCGCGATATATGTTAGTAAAATTGCAATTGAGAGGGATTTAGTAAAGAATGAACAAAACCAAGATCAAAAGAAACCATTACAATTTACACTTGAGACCTTGGGTATTTTAAATCACCCTGTATAGCTTTACAAACTTTGCCTGTCAGTACTAACTATAAGCCTATCGGTACTAACTTTTGTTAACCAAAAATTAAACAAGTCTGGCAATAAGAGTTCTTTAGTACCATCGATAGCTCTTTCCAATTACTCTCTGGAACCCAAATAACTCTATGAAAAACATCACCATCGTCAAGATTCTTCTGCTCACAGAACACTTCATACAAACTGTACAACAAATCAACTTGCCTCCCCTTAACTAATGCAACCTATTGATTGATCATTCCAATGTTAACAATCAAGAAATTAAACCCGCTAACATCAAAAGCTTTGGTTAAAAGATCAGCCGACATTGTTCATCAGTGTGAATCTTTAAGCACCTGATAAGTTTTCTTCTCATAACATCCCTAATGACGATGGTGCCTAATTTCAATATGCTTTGGTTTTTGAGTGAAATATTGGATTCTAACACTGCATATAGTACTCTCATTATCAATGTAGACTTTGGTTCATAAAATTGAACCATAGCTTAGCATTTTGATTTGAATCCACACAACTTGCCCACAAGCAAGTTGGCAACAACAACATATTCGTGCCTCTATTAGAAGTCACCACAATTGTCTGCTTTTTGCATTGCCATGAAATAAGTCTCCTGCCAAGAAATTGACAACCTCCTGTTGTGGATTTCCTGTCAAGATTTGCTCCAGCATAGTCACTATCTGAGTAAGCTTCTAGGTCAAATGATGACACTCTAGGATACTAAAGGCCCAGTTTGGGTTTGCCCTTTAGGTACCTAAAGTTTATCTTCACAGCATTTAGATGGGATGTCTTGGGAGTTACCTGAAACCTAGAACAAGCACAAACTACAAACATAATATCAGGCCTAAAAGCAGTCAAGTACATTAAAGAGCCAATCATGGATCTATAAAGGTGTACATCCACATCAGTAGCTTCCTCATCCTTGACCAAAGGCTTTTGGGTCTCAATTGGTGTACTAGCAGTCTTTACACTGGCAAAATCAAACTTCTTTAGGATTTCTGCAACATACTTATCTTGACTTATAAAAATACCATCTTCTTTCTGTTTGACTTGTAATCCAAGAAAGAAGGTGAGCTCTCCCATAGAACTCATCTGAAATCTACTCTTCATCAATGCCTCAAATTCATCACACCAAGATCTCTTTGTAGAACCAAAAATAATGTCATCCACATAAACTTGTACTAACATGATATCATTTTATCCTTCTTAATAAAAAGAGTCATATCTATATTCCTCATCTGTAATCCACTCTTAACAAGAAGTAGTTAAATACATCCAGGACTCTTGGAGCTTGGTGTAAACATAGAGAGTTTCACAACTTTGTAGACCTTCTTAGGACACTTAGGATCTACAAAACCTGGAGGTTGAGACACATATACCTCCTCATCAATTGTGCCATAAAGGAAGGCACTCTTCACATCCATCTGATAGACTATGAATCCCATATAAGAAGCAAAGGCCAAAAAGATCCTAATGGCTTCAATCCTAGCCACAGGAGCAAAAACCTCATCATAGTCTATCCCTTCCTCTTGCCTATGTCCCTGGGCAACCAACCTTGCCTTATTTCTAACCACAACACCTCTTTCATCCTTCTTATTTCTGTAAACCCATTTTGTCCTACATTTGCCTCTATCCCATGAGGCAAAATCAACAAGGATCCAAACGCTTTCTAAATTTATTGAATTGCAGTAATCTCCTGCATAGGCATCAATCCAACTTTCATAATCAAGTGTTTTCAGATTCTTTCTTGGGTTTATTTGAGATAAGAACAGCAAATAAACAATGCTGGAAGTCCTTATGATTATTTCTTCTCTGCTTTTGAATATAACTTACAAAAAGCCATGGGCACCGAACTTTTGTTCACCTTCTCCTGTTGAACTGCTGATTTTGGATCTCTAAGAATTTAAGTTGAAGGATGAACAGAGTGAATCCTTGATGTAGGAATAGGACTAACATTCACAATAGTTTCTAAATTTGTGAAGTCATCCATTGCACCCTCATCATCATAAGATGCATTGGTAAAAATACCATCATTAGGATTGTCATAACTATCCTCAAGAGCAAGTATTTTAGTATCATCTTGGTCAGAATTGGTTAGATCAATGTAGGATAGTCCACCAGAAGGACTGGCAATACTAACTGGTATACTAGCAGTATATCTGTGTTAGTACTGCCTTAGCTCGAGCAACTCTGCTTGAAGAAGCAAATCCACAAGTATCTTGGCAAAATCCTTTCTAAGAGGCTTCACTGCATCATTTATTCTTCCTTTTCTTGACTTTTAAGCCTTTCAAGCTCCTCCAAAAAGGCTTGATCCTCCTGATCTACTGGCTTCTCATTTGACTTATTAGGCTTTTCACCTTCATTCTTTGCTTCTGAGCTCTTCACAGTTGAAGTATAAGAAGACCATATTGGCAGTACAAAGTAGTCTTGAGCAGATTCAGCTTCTATTTCAGAATTTTCTGCATCAATATTATCTTGTGTACCTGCACTATGATTAGCTTCTTTTGGACCTGCATTTTCGTAAGCTAGATTCTCTGATCTCACAGTTCTGATAATTCATTGAATCAAGTTTAAATAAATCAAGATCAACAACCAAATTTGGCCCGCCCCCCCCCCCCCTCCTTCCCTGCAACATTTGTTTAATTTTCTAAAAAGGTTTATATGCAGGGTTGTCTTCAACTCTCTTGGTTTCTAAATTGTATACCCTAAAAGCCTTGCTATTTAGAGAATACCTTACTAAAAACCCTTCATCAGATTTCCCATCAAACTTACCCACGTGGTCAATGGTATTCAAGATGGTCACATGGCACCCAAAAGGTCTTATATAGCTTATGATTGATATTTTACCAGTAATAAGCTCATAAGGAGTATTATTTTGAGGTTTGGTCACTAATACCCAGTTCAGAACATAACAAGCAGGACTAACTGCTTCATCCCAAAAAGTGTTAGGTAAAAATGAATTTGCTAGCATAGTTCTAGCAGCCTCAATTAGGGTCCTGTTTTTCCTCTCAGCAACTCCATTTTGCTGTGGAGTTCTGCCATTACTATATTCCCCCTTGATCCATTTTGACCCACAGAATTCAATCATGTCCCTATATCTTTGATTCAGTACATTACACATCTCATAAGTGTTTAACCTTTTGTTTAATGGTTTCAATTTGTCTTATAAAGTCCTTAAGGATTCCACTAGTTTCATCCTTAGTTCTTAAAAATAACACCCAACTAAACCTGCTAAAATCATTAGTGATAACCAGGAAGTAAATCTTATGGTTTAAGCTCCTTACAAATGTAGGTCCAAACAAGTCCATATGCAGAAGCTGTAAGGACTAACTAATAGAGCTTACTGATTTGGCCTTACAGTAGGCCTTGTGTTGCTTTCCTTTCTGACAAGCAACACAGGTGTGGTCATTTTGAAAAATCTTTAAAGGTAAACCTCTTACAAGTTTCCCTTCACAAGTTTATTTAAGTGTTTTAAAATTAACATGACCCTACCTCCTATGCCATTATGTTAGATTCATTAACTGTGCCTATTGCAATACAAACAATCCTAAACCTTCAGAGAGGAACCATGGTTCTCTAGGTTGAAACCTGTACATATATTTTGCCTAGGGACTCTAAGTAGGTACATGATTTTCATCAGGGGGGGGGGGGGTGGGTGGGGGGGGTTAAAGACAACACAAGACAATTTCATGTCTTGTTGAAGAAACCTAGTTCCTTCTTGACACACATCGGGACACAGAAAGAGATGAAAATGCTGTAGTTCTTTCACAAGCGACACATCCATCAAAATCTAACTTTCCCTGTTTAAATTTACCTTTACCAGTTTCTGAAACCTTTTACTACCTCCAAAAGCAACAGGGCCACCATTATAGTCTTGATATTCATCAAGGTAGGCCTTGTTTTCAGTCATGTGCCTGGAACATCCACTATCAGCAATCCCTTTATTCTCTAAAGCTTTATGTGGAACATCCTGCACATAAAAAATAAGAGAAATTAGTTTCTCTTAGGGACCCAAGCCTTTTTGCGGTGATGTCTGCCTAGTGGATCTTTAGAGTAAATATTTTCCTAAAATTTGATCCACCATGTATTGGAGACTTTATTCCAGTAATGTCTTTTGATTCTCCAATTACAACCAGCTGAGGGCTTAACAACAGTTTTTCCTTTTTCCCCAACAGCACTAACTGCTTTTACCTCAGCAGTATTAACTTTTTGATTTGAAAAATTTATTCTTGGTGCTGTTGTACCTATAAAATTGGCCTGCTAATATCGTGACTGATTTAATGAAAAAACAGTTTTAGTCTAAAGATTAGTAACAAATAGGTTTAACAGTATTAACTTTCCTGGCAGCATTAGTTGGTGCTGCCTGACTGTTAAAAATTATTGTCAATGCCAGTAATAACATTGATAGTTACTACTAGCTCCCTAGCAAATATTAACTGGAATTCTGCCAGTTCTAGTTAGTACTGCTTTAGGAACAAATTGGTTTTTGGTGGATTCACTCTTTGTTACATTGTTCACCAGCTTATTTTCCCTTTTTCATTACCCTTACACATCCTTATGTACAATTCAGCTGTTTTATACCATTCTTTTTCTCATGAAAAACTTTTACCACAACAAATACACCCCTAATAAGATGGCTAAAACTACCACATACAAAACATGCCTTTTTAGTAAACCCATATCCCAAACCTAATTTTTTAGACATTAAACCACTACAATCCTTTTTGTCAGGTTTAGGATTTTGACTACATGTGTTTTGTACTTTAACAGTTTGCCTAGGAGTTTTTACATGCTTAACAGTATTAACAAAGCAAAACTAAGGTGTTTCTTGTTCTTTTGTGGTAGAGACACATGTTCATCATCACTATCTGATTCATACTCCTCAATGATAGGAGCATCAGACCAGACTTTAGGTTGACTTACTACTTTGGGTTCATTGACAACTGGTTCAGGCATAGATGTAAGTGTTTCTTCACTAGAATTGGATTCACAAGAATTAAAGTCACTGCTCCTAGCATCAGATTCACTAGGTTTAGATTGCTTCGGGCATATGTGTAAACAGAACTCTCAACCTTCAACATCAGGTCCAGAAGGGATGTAAATCCTTGTCATTGGAGGAGGAACTGCATGCATCCCCTCTGCATATCTATCATTTACAGGACTATCTTCTATATCACTAGACCTACTGTAAATACACTTTCAAAAACTTCATTTTCATAACTTAAGACACCTTATCATTTGATTTCCATACCCCAAGCCCAGCTATTATCCCTATAACTCACAGCTAGTTAGTCAAATATTAATATTTTTTAGAAGAGTTATCCATTTTCTAATATAGCTTTCAATCTTCTTTTTCTTTTTCACTTTTCCAATAGTTTCTTATGATAAGTGACGCATCAGTTTTACATCTAAATCCAATTTTATAAACCTAATCATTTCCTCATACCAAATTTTGATTTTGGTGATGAGCAACTAATGGTTCTTCTACATTCTTAAATGCTTGAGTATATGCCTGAATTTCTATACTGGCATCACCAAGTTGTTCCCTTCGTTCATCATATAATTTTTTAAGTTTAGTATAAGATTCTTTACACTCTTTTAAACAAGAAGTTACCTCAATGACCTGTGCCTGAATTTGCTGTAAGCCATCAAAGCATAGTTCTCTTGCTCATCTTCTGAGTGACTGGTCCAATCAACACCTTCTCCATCAAGAGTTACCAAAGCTTTAGGTTCCTCCTGTTTTCCAGGTCTTCTTCCACTGTCTTTAGCTTTGTACCCAGTATATCCAGCATCTCTCCTCCTATTATCTTAATTCCCCTTAGATCTGCATTCTCTAGCAAAATGCCCTGTCTTGTGACAATTGTAGCACTCGATTTTGGCCTTATCAAAGTCAACTGGTTCCTTGGCATCAAACTGTAACTTTCTTCCTGTCTTTTTGTAAAACTTTTTCAGTCTCATGGAGATCATGGCCACTTGTCATTTTAAATCCATTTCTTCTAAATCGAACTCATCAAGTTGTTCCAAATCCTCATGATCCAATTGTGGACCACTGGATTGATTAGCAAAGAAGAAGTACATGAGTTTATCAGTGTATGAAGAAGAGCCTTCCCTTTGGGGGTTATGGCCAGAAGAGCTAGAAGCACCATAAGCAGTACTAACTTCATTAGTACTGCTAGTGTTCTTAGAAACAAATGCCATATTCTGTGTGCTAGAAAATGATGCAATAGAGCCTTTAACATCAGGCTCAAAAACTCTAAGGTTATTATACAGATCATCAAAACTGAGATTGTCCACTCGTGGCTTGGTTCTCATGATTAAGGAAATTTGAGACCAGGCAGAAGGTAAAGACCTAAGGAACTTCTGATTTGCATCTTCAGTGGAGACTCCTACACCATGAATCTCTAGTTAACTCAGAAGACTCTGAAACCTATCATAGCCTTTATGCAGCCCTTCTGAGTTTGATACAGAGAAGCCTTCAAACTGTTGCTTTAGAATATACTTTTGCATCTTCTTTGATTCATCATTGCCACCAAATCTAGATTTGATAGCTTCCCACATCTCTTTTGCATCAGACATTTTGTGAAATTTAGCAAGATGATCTTTTGGTAAAGCCATAAGCAAGGTAGTCCTTGCTTTTCTTTCTCTTTCTCTGGCTAAAATTTCTTCTGTAGTCTTAGGAGGCAGAACCTTTATTACACCATTTGTATCAGTTGAGACACTCACAGGACCATTGCCTCTTTGAATGACTTCCCAGATAGGAATAGTCTTAGTGGTAGCCCAAAATAATGTTCCATTTCATGGAGCCATATATCATCTTCTCTCTTCTTGATAATGGGAGTTTGAAGGCTGATACAGGTGTGAGGGCTTTGTTGTGTTTGTGGGATTGTGTTTTTGTGCGGGTTGTGTGGAATCTCATCATCTGATCCAGCCATTTAATAGATTTGTAAGGTAGAGGTTTATAACTGGAGGGTTTTAGTTCTTCTTACTCAGAGTTTCTCTACAAGCTCTGATACCACTTGTAGATCCTAATTCAATATAGATCTTTCTAGCCTGTTTAAGGGTTGTAGCCAATATGGATAGTTCCACACAAACTACAAGAGAAACAATGACTATGAACACTATAAGTTATGCGGAAACTAACTTATAATGCTAAGAAGAACAATGAATATTAATAACTAAACTTTTGTATTAATCTGCTAAAAATATTACAGATTACTAACTATGAGATTGAGAGATGTGATGATATGGATATCTTCTCTAATGCTGTAGGGTTCCTTTTATACACCAAGAATAAACCCTAACAGACTTACAAAACGCGTAGAAGGATAATGCACATCTTTTCCTATAATATCTCATGCATATCTCTTAAACGGTACTAACTATTAAACGATACTAACTATTTTGTACTGACGGTACAAACTAATACTAACAGTACAAACTATAACTGTCGGTACTTTCTACTACAACTAGCGGTACTAAGTTAGGAAAACATAATTCCCAACAGAAAGTCTAAAAGTCAATAATCTTCAAGCTCATCCACTGGTTCAAACACGATAATGTTTCAAGAAATGATGCAACAACAATACGTTTTTGACCATGAGACGAAGATGAAACTTTTGGACTGTGAGACTTCGACAGAGTTTAATTAATCAACGCTCTAAAAAAGCACGAGGACTTGAAGATCCTAGCAATCTACACCAATGAGATAGATCCGGTTGATGCGACTATCATCGAGGAGGAAAAAAATGTACTTGGGCCTTATATTATCCCATATAAAGTTTAGCTTATGTACTTTTATATTTACATTTTATTTTAATTTTATGTATTTTTTATGATTTTTAATAAACAAAAATTAAATATAATTATTGTGTTGTTGTGTTTGAATAAATGGCACTTAGCAACTGGTGTTATATTCAGGAAAATTGGTTTTTTATGTTGTAGTGAATTATTTCGGTTATCGGGTTGTTCGGTTAATTCAGTTCGGTTAATTTCTTTTTGGGTCAACCCGAAAATCGAACTGAACCGAAAACCGCATTACACCACCTCACGATACCACTGTATTCCACACTTTTATTATGACTCTCAAACCTTTATCATTATATCGCCGCAAGTTTAAAGTTTTAGATCGATTCGTAAGCCTGAATCTATTTCGGTACAAAGAGATGTATGTAGCACCAAAAAAACTTCTTTTTTTTACTTAAAAAAAAAAAACTATATAAAAATAAGATAAGGCGTGGTTATTAAGACTTATAATGAAATGAACAACTTTTTTAGCAGGGGTTGATCGGTTCGGGTTTCGGGTTGACTGAGGTGATTGTACGTGGGGGGTTCGGTTTATATGTTTTTTGGGGTATAACGTATTTAGATACCGTTTCGTAACGTTGAATGCATCCGAAACGGATACCGATTTTGCCGATTAGGTGGGTGGGGGGGGATTCCGAGGGAAATTATATTTGTGAGGGGGGGGTGGATTCACAGAGGTCGGTTTTAAGTTTTGTTTTCTTGTTTGTAGGTATGTGTGTGGGAGATTTATTTTTGTGGGTGGGATTGATGTGGTTTTGGGGGGGGGGGTGTGGGTGGTGTTTTGGGGTGGTGTTTGGGGGGTGTTGGTTTGTAGTGTATGTGTGTATGTGTGTTGTGTGTGTATGTGTGTATTGTGTGTGATGTGTATGTGTGTGCGTATGTGTGGTATGTTGTTGTATGTGTATGCTTATGGCTGTATGTGTATGTGTGTGTATGGGGTGTAGTAGGATAGGGGTGTATGGGAGTGTATGTGTATGTGTATCGTGTATGTGTGGTGTGTGAGTATGTGTCGTGCTGTGTGTGTGTGTGGTATTTGTGAGTATGGAGTGTGTGGTGTGTATTGTGTTGTGTGTGCTTATTTGTGTGTGTTTGTGGTGTCGTGTGTGTGTATGTGTGTGTGTGTTTGTGTGTGGTGTGTGTTTGTGAGGGTGTTTAGGAGTATAGATGTGTATATTTCTAGTGGAGTGTGTGTGTGGTGTTGGTGTGATTTTGGACGGGTGTTAGGGGTTTGGTTTATTTTGGTAGTTTTTGGAGGTTGGGGTGTTGATGGGATGTAGTTGGGTAGTGCGTTAGTTTGGAAGATGTTGATGAGGTTTTGTTGTAGGTTGTGGTTTATGTTGTATGATGAGTCATGTTGTTGGCGCGATGATGTTTTAAGTATTTAAAGTTTAAGATTTATGGAGTGTTAGTGAGTTAACCAAGTTACATTGTTTAAGTGACTCTTAAATTATAAAATTAAAAACCACAAATTTTTTTTGAGATTTGTTCTTTTGCCAACTTGCAACGACTTTCCATTAGTTGCATTTCTATTCGACTAGAGTGCAACATATAGAGCTAGCTTCGAATGTTAATTTTGATGATTTGTGTAGATGTTTTTTGCAAATTGATTTTTATGATTTTTGGCACAATGTAGATGAACCAAAAAAAAAAAAAATAATGAGAAAATATGAAATGAATCTAAAAAATTCGTTATATGCATTTAATTAAAAACTAGAAAACACATTATATAATTGATGCTATTTATTAATTGCATTATAAGATTTTATAAGAGTTTGCAATCTAATTTAAGTCGATGGCTTATTCGGATGTGCGGGTTATAGTTACTTTCTATTATCTTTTTTATTTTATTTTAAGAAGAATATATGAAAACTTCTTCATTCATTTTTGATCATACACTTTTATATATATATATATATATATATTTATATATATTATATATATATATATTGTATATATATATCATATATATTATATATATATATATATATATATATATTATATATATATATATATATTATATTCGGTTTTCGGTTCGGTTTTTTCGGTTCTGATTCAAATCCTCATTCCAACTTGTATTACCAGATACTTGTTAGTTTCGGTCGGTTGTGGCAATAAAATTCGGGTTCGGTTACTTAGTTAGGTTTAGTTTGTTTAGTTGCTCTCGGTTCGGTTTTAGTTTTCGGTTTATTCGGTTATTTCGGTTTTTATGCTCACCCCTACTTTATAGTGGGGTTAATCCCTAGTAATAAGTCCACTATTAGATTTGGATTTGGGCCCAAAAAACAAAAGATAATAAAAGATTAGGGCACATATAACAACAATTAGTAAAACCCAAAATCTAACACACAAAACAGATCACCATTTCACATTTTCCACTTTTAAAGCCGCTTACAGACGGCACTCACTTTAAACTCACTGCCGGCACTCACTTATAAATTTTTTTATACATTATTTCTCTCTCACATCAAAAAAAGCTTTTCATTCTTTTTATATCTTTCCATTCTTATTGGATGACAAACCACTCACATTTTTCATAATTTTACTTCTCTCTCATTTCATATTTACTTGCTTTCATATTATTTTTTGTTCAATGGCTAAGGTTTCAACGAAGAAGAATGCTAATGCTAATGCTAATACGACTCGTGACAATGACAAGAAGCCAGTTGTTGGAAAAGCTAAACGAACTCGTAAAACGGTTCAGAGAGATTCGCCTCCTAAACGAAGCTCGATTTATCGAGGCGTAACGATGGCTATATACTTTATTTTTTTATATATTATATTATATATATATTATATATATTATAGATTATATTTATATATATTTATAGAAATTTATATATTATATTTTATATATTTATATGTGTATTTGAACGATTGTTTTTTTTTTAACATGGGTTTGTTTGAATCAGGGACGGAACAGGAACACCTATGAATTTTTTCGATATAATGTTAATTTTTGAAATAAATGTCCCAGTTTATCGAAATGTGTTTCTAGTGTCATGGTTTAAATTTTTTTATGTCATATTTCTTTTAATGATTTGGTTTATGAATTTGAATGTGAAGGCATAGATGGACTGGTCGTTATGAAGCTCATTTGTGGGATAAGAATTGTTGGAATGAATCACAAAACAAAAAAGGACGACAAGGTTTTTTTTTCTTTTTTACTGAATATGTTTTTTCTGGGTTTTCATTGTGAAAATAGATTATAAAAAGTAAATGTGACATTTTATTGTGACTTTTCTAAACATTTAAAGTGAACACTTTTATTGTGTGACACAAAATGGATAAGATTTATTTTTGAAATGCAAGCCCATATGTTAATTTTCGAACTTTTTTGATTTGATTTAGTTGATGCTTAATCGGTTATTAATTGCTAATTTGAAATTTGTTTCTTGATTGGTTTTTCATGAAATGGTGGTGATGTTGCTACAGTGTATTTAGGTAAGTTTGTTGGCATCAATATCTTGATGTATATCCATTTATTTTCATTTTATTATTGGTATTATTATTTTTGTTTTTTGTTTTTTTTTTGGTATGGGGTGGGTGTTGTGGGGATGATTTGTTAGGGTGGTTTTAATGTGTTTGTGATTTGGTGGTGGGGTTTGGAGTTTTGGTATTTTTTTATTTGAATTCAAAGTGGAACTTATCCAAATGTGTGTGTGATATTCAGGGGCCTACGATGATGAAAAAGCCGCAGCACATGCATATGACTTGGCAGCATTGAAATATTGGGGACAAGACACCATTCTCAACTTTCCTGTAAATCTCTTTTTAACTTAGTTTAACTCAAGATTATGAAATGATATTGTTAAGTACTTGTAAGTATTATATATGAAAACATTGTAGCTCGAGACATACGAAGAGGAGCTTCGAGATATGGAGAGTTTGTCAAAAGAGGAGTATATCGGATCATTAAGAAGGTAATAGTCATGGTACATGACTTGTGTGCTTATTGCATTGTTCAAAAGAATCCCATTTTTCGTACCTTAATAAATCACAACAGAATAAGAAGGTGGCGCCTGCTTATTTTCAAACACATAAGCACTTTTGGATACTCAGTCTCACAAAGTTTTCTCGCTAATTATTTTTGGTATCTTCGTATTGCAGAAAAAGTAGCGGCTTTTCAAGAGGTGTATCGAAATACAGAGGTGTAGCAAGGTATTTAGCAATAATGGTGGTACAATTTGTGTCCGTTGATCATGAAAAATGGTGGGACTATATTGTTGAGTGCAAATAAGTGATGATTTTATTATGGTTCTTTATTGTGTAGGCACCATCATAATGGTAGATGGGAGGCTCGTATTGGACGTGTTTTTGGCAACAAATATCTCTATCTTGGAACATATGGTATGTTCCTATTTTAATTGTGTGTTTTAGCTTTTTGTTATGATTGTCACTTTAAATGGGTGTTTGTTTCGGCTTTTGAAACATAAGTTTATTTGGGCTTATATTTCGTAAGCCCCAATTTTCTGGCTTATTTTGAGACATGGGGCTTATATAAATTTATATATTATATAAGCCTCCAAGTCTCAAAATAAGCCAAAAATTAGGGCTCATGAAATATAAACCCAAATCAAATTTGGTTTATATATTTTATAAGCCCAATTTTTTTGGCTAATTTTAAGACTTATGATCATAATAAACTTTTATAAGCCAACAAATCTCAAAATAAGCCGAAAAATTAGGGCTTATGAAATATAAGCCTAATTGGGTTTATGTTTCATAAGCCGAAACAAAACCCCCTAAGATAAATGTTGTTTAGATACAAATGAAAACTACACAAACAATGAAAAAAAACTATATGAAAGTGCCTTCTTTTAAACAGCCATTATACTTGTCTTTTTCCCATAAACATCTCTATCATAAGATATGGACATATTGCAGATACAAATTAACCCTTTTTAAATATTAATTCAAGTGATTTATGTTAGTTAAATGATCCAACTAGACCGGGGCCATATATTACTTGCTTGCTTAATTTGTTTCAATTAAAATTTAAAACCAACTCCTCTTAGGTTTTTACCTTTTTACTTGACAAAGTTTGGCATTTGAGTTTTGTCTATGGTTTTGTTTCGAACGAAACAGTTTGAAATTGGAATTACAGAAATGATTAAACCCGGTAAAGCAACATTTGTAGAACATTAAAAGATTAATAAGTTGAAAGAAAATTATAGATGCAGTAGATGACCAACTTTCAACTGCTAAGTTAGTAAAATTAAGAAAATTGAAAGCTGTATTTGACATAAATATTTTTGTCAACTCCATGGTCCCAACCTTCCACCAAATATTTCATGCCCATAATGTTGGATTCAATTCCGCCAAATATTGTTCAACCAACATCCTAGATTCTCTTCTCTCACATCTGCCTCCTCACTTTAGGCCAAAATCACACATACCATTTCACATACACTTTTAAGTTCTTTCTTTAGTTGTCATTGTAGCTTAAACTATCATAATAAATAACATTTTTAGAGTTGTAATTTATAAATCTTTATTTAGTCCTTGAGACACCCGAAAAAAAAAGGTAAAATTTCATTTAGATGTGCAAGAAATATCTTGTTCTAAGTTAATAGTAATAAGTTACAATTTGATTTCATTATAGCTTGATACTTGAAGTCAAACAATAACATCTGCAGGACAAAAAAAAGAAGTACTAATGTACTGTCATATGTGTATCTGGTTTTGTCCTCCAAGCGACAATAACATAATATAGCTTTTTATCAAACGTTCTTACACTTTTTTACATTTTTGATAAGATTCGTGTAAAGGTATCATCTAGCCGGTAGACCGGTGAATTTAGGACATAAAGACTTACTACTAAACCTATGTGACATAAGTGATCTTTCTCAATGAATGCTTTGCGCTTGTTCGAAATTTGTCATGCGATACCAAAATGATTCATGACTTGATTGTTTACGTACATTCTTAATTCAGTTTATCTAAAAAGTTGAAATTAGAAGTCAAACAATGACATCCATAGGACAAGTAAAAAAGTGCTATTGCACTGTCCTATTACCACCATCTGGTTTGTGTGTAAATAATTTACTATGTCCTAAATGATTCATGACTTAATTATTTATGTTCATTTGTTTCAGTTTATGTGTAAATAATTTATGATGATAACTTGGGCCGATAGTATTGTACAACACTTTAACATCTACCTTAAAGTTAAAACTGTACTATACATCTCAAACTGTCAATTACAAGACTTACTAAATATGTGACATGTTCTTGTGTCATTGTGTGTGTTCAGATTTGGTAAATTGTTAATATACCCTTAAATATTGTACTTTTGTCATTCAGCTACCCAAGAAGAAGCAGCGACTGCATATGATATGGCAGCAATTGAGTACCGAGGACTTAACGCCGTTACAAATTTTGACCTCAGCCGTTACATCAAATGGTTAAGACCTAACCAACACCAAACAGACTCCAACAACTCTAACAGTATTCCAACTAATCTTGACCTTAACCCCAGCAGCCAGCCCGAAACCTCAAGCTCGGGCGAAACAAGCACCAGTGTAGCAGCACCTCCACCACGTGGCTCTGGGAGTGGTACTGCCCTGGGGTTACTATTGCAGTCAACAAAGTTTAAGGAAATGCTTGAGAGGACGTCGGTGGCGGATAGTCCAACGACGCCTCCGGAGTCTGATATGCCCCGGCGGAGCTTTCCAGATGATATACAGACATATTTTGATTGTCATGAGTCAAATAGTTACACTGAATGTGAAGATAATATTTTCGCGGATTTGAATTCGTTTGATGCACCTATGTTTCAATGTGAGCTTGACACTTAAGTCGCGGTTGATCAAGAGTCTTTGATGATTTAAGTGGATTCAACGACGTTGATAGTGAGGGCTACGATTCTCTATATGACTTTAGCAAGATGTTGGGTTATTGTGATATTGCATTTCACATATTGTCTTTTAAATGAGAAGCTCTGAGTTGCAAGTTATCAACGTTTTACAAGATCGTTATTCATTTTCGTCTTCTTCTTTTCGTTCTTAGCTGAAAAATTATCTGTGACTGTAGATATCTTATGAGGCATAGACATTCATTCATTTCTATATTTATTTCCTTCTTTTTCTGGAAAAAAAAAGAAAATCAATAAAAATGTTGTAGGCAGTTTAAGCCTTATTTATCATTTACTTATGTGTTTTGCTATCTCTCAAAAGTTTGATACTTATGAATTGTGTTTTCAGTCTATTACTATTTAAAGTAGCAACGTGTTGGAGTTAAAAACAAAACTTAACACGAGAACACATACATATACAATGAACTCAAATATATGAATTGATATAAATCTAAACTTTTGTTTGCATTCATTTAAATTGTTCTTATTTGACATTATGGTGACAATTGTAAAACAAGTAGTATAACATTTTTGTATAGAATTGATAAGGAAGTGTTTGTCTTCACGACTTCACCTATTACAAGAGAATTAGAACACAACTTCTAATATTTTGTTATGTTACTTTTAACCTATAATACGAGTACGTGTTATCCAGGAAAGATCATTAACATAAAACATTAACCGGGTTACTTTTGATGTCCTTATAAGCTTATTAAAAATCTGATAATCTTATCTTTTTGGCCTTATGAGCTTATCTACTTGTGCTTAAGAACTTTATAAGCTCAAGTGGATATAAAATGAGCTTATCAGCTTATAAAACTTTGAATAGGCTCATAAGCCCATCAAATAAGCTAAAGACAAACACCCCATTAACCGCAACTTTTTAACTGATTTTTTCAAACTTGGTCTCTATGATCTATTTGATTACTTGGATTAAATAACAATTAATATAACCAGCAGCCATATTTTCAAAACCTGCCAAACTACAACAAATATGTCGCGCCAAAATCTTATTAATGTTGTGTACTAAAGCTAAATTTGGTAGTCGGCTAGTGGCTAGCAG
This sequence comes from Tanacetum coccineum, assembly GCA_026074375.1. Taxonomy (NCBI): domain Eukaryota; kingdom Viridiplantae; phylum Streptophyta; class Magnoliopsida; order Asterales; family Asteraceae; genus Tanacetum; species Tanacetum coccineum. The sequence goes on along the minus strand of BQNB010014914.1, from coordinate 46,970 downwards.
TTGCAACATGAATAAACAACATTTAGGGAACAACATGTTAGTTCAAAAGCTTCATTAATTCATTAGAAACCAAACTTTGACTTACAATCACCCCCAGCTGCATACATAAATGCCAACTGGAAACAGATGATACGACATCCGCCTATACTAATTAAAGACAAGGTACAGAAGGATGTTGCAATAGCTATGTGCCTCTAGAAACTTTTGAAAACGAGATACATCATAAGGAATGATATTAAGTTCAAAACCAAGTTTCGTAGATGTCACATAATGTCGGAGTCTTGTTAATAAAGATCTTAGCAGATCAGCATGATCACATCGTGCAGCAAAGCTTTGAATCGATAGAAGCCAAACAGATGCTGAAGGCTTGATAACCAGTTAGCGGATATCTGAGATACAAAACAAATTGTATAAACTTATAATTCTTGGATAAGATACAACCTAAAAGAAGAGTATCTTGTAAATAGTATCGATGTCTTTACCTGTAGTCCATCACATACATGGACTTCCCCACCCGTCCAAGTTGCAATATTGTTTGTCTTCCATTTTTCTGAACAAACGAAAGAAGACTTATAACTTGGATCAAAAACTGTGACAACCACCTTTTATGCATCAAAATTAAATAATTAACAAATGGTCAAAATCAGTAGTATTTAGTGACAGTTCCGCCTTATTTACTTATGATAACTCAATTGGGTAATGATATATCTTTAAGGGAACAAATAATCGTATTTAGCAAAAAGGGAAATGGGTCAAACGGGTTGAAAGTCGCCAAACTGTATATCAATACTCATAACCTTCCAGGTTGTTTTAGTTTTACACAATTAAGTGTTTTTGTAGTTACATAGTTTTAATCATATCTAATGCATTGACAATTGATAACAAAGATGGCTACTTTTTTTTCGCTTGTTAACCAAACTGGCTAGACATGTTTTATCGAGTACCAGAAATAATCCTGTCTCGACCCTCATATTGTGAGGAGTAAGGCTTTCACCACCTTAATCTATGCCAATGAAAGTTTTAATTACCTCCATGGTCAACTGGAAATTCTTCACTGAGCTCTGGATTTTAAGTCCCGTTTTTCCCCTATTTCTGAAATCCAACTCGTATTGCTTCGAAATCTGGACAACAAAATAGTTTTAGACGATAGTGTTCATTTTTTTTAATGTTCTAATGACGATATACTTACATTGTTGTAGTGTGGAACTTTTGAAAACAATTGATGTACTTTGTCCATTTTCTCTTCCCAGTCCTTGGGTAACCCGTTTATATGTTGCGCCTGGCCCAAAAGTATACATTCTAAGCATCTTAGTACAATATGCTTAACATTATTGATTAATTATATAAGATTGATGTTTAAAGTTATGTAACCTGAGTTGTATTCTTCAACTGCATAGACTGGTGTTTTGGAAGCCATGCCTCCATGCTTCTGTAACTTCCTGTCCATGTTGCTATTGTAGGCGCAAAACTATTTAAGAGCAGATATAAGAAAATCAGTAAATGAAATGTGAGTTTGGATAGAAGAATGACCATGCCATAAAAAGTGATTGGAGCTTACTATACTAATGCTAGAAGTTTGGATTGTTTGGTCATTGTATTGAGCCGCCGTCCCTGCAACCAAATGTACTATAAGAACAATGCTGGAAGTATTAAACAGTTTTGGGTTGAAACAGATCAATTCAGTACGTGCTGAACTGAATTGGCCCGGGTTGGACTGACCCGAGCCATCTTTTGCTCAAATTTAAAAATAATACTATAATTTACTAAAACAGTGATAGTAGTCCAATGGTCCCGACATGCAGCGTTAAGTGGAGATCATGGGATTAACTCATGTCCCCGTCTCCCTATAATATGGCATGAGTATATGACCCTTTTTTTTTGGTTGGGGGGGGGGGGGGGCTACAATAAATGTGAGTAAAAGTAGACTGGTCTCAGCCGGACCCAATTGCTTTGACCTAACTTTTATATTTGACTCATATGATAGTAGGCAATCAAAATCGACCATTCAATTACTCATAGTATATGGGCCGAAATTGCAACCTTACTTGTTAGAAACAAATATTTGGATTTTAAGAAAATGGACCTGATCCCATATATGGTATTTGGAGCCCATGAGATTGGCGGTTACACTCCCTACATAACTGTCATCTGCTCCACATAAGATGCCTTTTGTATTCTGAGCAATTATGAACTCAGATCTTCCATTGTGACGCCTATGATAAGCCACAGCAAGTTTCCGATTTTGTCTTCCTTGACCCTCCTATTAATTTCCGAACGACAAAAGATCAACATAACAGCATCCGTAAATAATAACTAGAAAGATATGCTACATTGTATTGCATATAGTCAAACAGTTATCGTGTATTCGGGTGTCTAGGTATTGCATTATATAACTTAGTACTATTAGTTTATTGCGTTTTCAAGTCACAGTCTCACACATAATCAGTTTCTAGTGTTTGGGTAAACTAAAAATGGTTCGAAAAATTCTTGAGGGTCAAATCTCACTTGTTAATCTTTACTGATCAAAAGTTGCAAACAGTAACACAAAAACTGGTTCTAGTTTTCTTGATCACATAATTACTTCCGAAATGCAATGCCGCACACCCCTTTGGGACGCAATATCCTCTTTAAAAAAGGTTACTTGAAGGGGTGTTTGGGTAAAAGCTTATTTTGGCAGCTTATTGCTAATAGCATTCTGAGAACACAACAAACTGGAGGTGCTTAGCTAAAAGAGCCTGTTGAGCTCATAAGCATAAGTTCTAAATGCAAGTATTTTAGCAAAATAGTATGGCATAGATTAGGAGCTTGGAGAGAACATTACATTGGTGTAAAGAGTATAAAGACTTGCCCCTTTTAACCCATCTACCGATTTTTCCTTCACAATAACACAGCTACACCTTCCAATATCCACAGGCAATGGTCTACACAACAAAGACCTGAAAAACAAACACACAAATTTCCAATATAAAAAATACTCGTACTAATCACACATAACTATCAGCCCGATAAACATATTTAAAAAAATAAAATAATTCATACCTGTTGGGAAGTGTAGACCATGAGGAAGCAGGTGCAGCTTCATTATCCGAATAATCCCAAATATTACCTGAATCATTTTTACTCGAATCAACAGGCTCATAACCAAAGTTAGGACTCGGGTCGTTCAACTGCATACAAAGCTGCAAAGAAGACGACTTTCTCACCCTATCCTTCACACGACTCTTCGCCACTGGTACTACTTTCGACCCAACTATACTCTCATCCACATTCTCCTTAGTATCCGAACCATTCTTCATCTTATTCGGTTCAGCATTCTCTTTGTCACCTGATACCTTAACAATGTTGACATTGTTTTCGCTATTACAAACCCCCAAAACAGCATTGTCACCCTCACTCGAGGTTGAGTTACGGTTTTGTTTGATTTCCTTTAGAGGGTTTGTGTCCTTTTTGGAGTTTGACATTTTGGGAGCAAATGTACAAAGAGTTGTTAAGATAAGATTTATGTTATGGTATTAATGTTTGATGGCATATAAATGGTAGTATGATGAGTTATTTTATAAAAGTTCTACTAAAATGAGTTTGAATTTGAATTAATGGGGGCTTTGGGGGAAGTGTTGCACTTGGGAAGTGAGTTTAAAAGGTTGGACTTATTATGTGTTTGGTTTAGTTCTAAATAATAACGGTAACTATTTTTAGGATTTAGAGTACATAAGCGGGAACATTATATTTGAATAAGGATAGGAAAATAGGGGTTGGTGTGTTGTTATAAATGGTTGGTGGGGTCACTTTTCATTATGAGTATAGTAGTATTAAAAAAAGGGTCAATTATTGTGATTGATTTGACTAAAATAGTTTACGAGTTCTAAACCTTTTGAGTTTTTTTTATACAAGTTTATAAATGTAACATATGGATTTTGATTTACTGAAGAAGAAGTGGTGTGTATGAGAACATTAGATTTGTGCTTTGATGTAGGGTCGATGACGGTTTGAAAATCGGACCGGACCAAACAAGATCCCAACGGATTGAAAACCGATTTGGCTTAAAATAACGGATCGAAATGTTCGGTCCATGTCCGGGTCGGTCAAGTCCGGTTTAGTTGTCGGTCCGGTCCAACAAAGTATAATGGCCGATTTTGCGTAGTCAGAATCGTATTGAAGACCGAATATGAGGAAAATGATGGACCGAGGACCATACCGAAATATGTTCGGTATGGTTTCTCGGTCCGATCCGGTTTACGATCTATTATGATCACCCTGCTTTGAAGTATTGTTTAAGTCTGACTACATTTTTTGAATCTATACTACGACTCTGTTCTCAAGTTTTGATTTTAAATGAAATGAAAAACACAAAATAATGTGTTCTTAAGATTTTTTTTTAAATGAAAGTGAAAGTAAAGTTTAAAGAACGGGTGAAAGTGGTGGGCTTTTGTGATAAAACTTTCGTCTTATTTATGAGGTGAAACGGAAGTAAAGATGATGTTTGTTGTTTAAATTACCTAACAGTCTTTATAATTTTATTAACTTATCTCCTTACTATAAGAATATTATTGTAAAATGACAAATTTATTTATTTCTTTCATTACATTCTTGTACAACTTTAGAACACATATACAAATTCACTTTCATTCTTCCTCTCCCATTTTCTTTACTTTGTTTTCTTTTACTTAAAAAACTTGAGAACATAGTGTACATTATAGTCCTTCTGCCCAAAATAAGTGTTGTGTTATAATTTTTGATTTTTTAATTTTGATTTTCAAATATTTTTATTTATATTATATAATACTTGATATGATATTTATATGTTATATCTGCTCCCGCTAAACCTAACACTAAAGCAGCCGCAACCATGGTTTACCCAATTGCTCGACGTGTATGTGGAAACTATAAGAGGGGGGGGGGGGGAGGTTGAATAGTTTACAGGTTAATTGGCGTTTTAAATTTTACTTATAAATTGTTAGATTCTAGTATATGTTCAATCAATCAGCAATATGAACCAATCAAGATAACTATCTAATTGTAATAACTACACAAACAATATAAAGAGATAAAGAAAAGAACGATCAAACCAAGACACCAAGATTTATAGTGGTTCGGCTACGAAGCTCTTCTTCGCTCTACTCCACTCCTCGAGTATCCGACTCGAGATTTCACTATGTCAACAAGCTCCCTTCATGCGGAGAAAACCGTTTACACGTTGCTTACGTTATTTTCCGACACTAAGCTAAATGTCGAGTCCTAATCTTAGCTAGAGCCAATCCACCACTTCACAAGTACTACACAATCAGATTTACATACTATCCGACTTACACAATCACACAAGATAATCAAAATAGAGTTTTGAATCTTAGAAGAAGAGAGGAGAAATCACTAACCTATAACACTTCGTTTCTTGGCGAATACGAGTGTTCTTCTCTTGTACTTGATAGAAGAAGGAAGAAGATAGATGTAGAATGTTAGTAATCCTTGAACAAGCACACAAAGAACTAGAGAGATAAAGGTTGGAAGGAAGTTTCTAGTGAGAGAAAGTGAAAGAGAATAATATTAGCTTAGTGTGAGAAATAAAACAACCAACACCCTCTCCATGTGTGGAGAGGGTATTTATACAAACAATAGGCCGGCTATGGGATTTGTCCATGGGCTTTTCCTAAACTAGCCTATTTAGTTTCCAAATATTACTTAACGAGCTATTTATCGATATAATAAAAGTGGCCGATACTTTTCGTGTTCCTAACAATCTCTCTTTAAGGGAGGTCACTCCATTTTACAAAAACTTAAACCTAGCATACTATGCTTTGTCTTCAGTCTTGTGCTCGCAGACTTGTTTTCATAACTTCATCTTGTGAACGTGATGTAGTGATCTTTGACTTTAGGCTGGAGCTTGTTCCTTCATCATAACTTGTTTGTGATCTTAAGCACTTTGAGACCATCAGCCAAATACAATCTCCTTTATCATTATCTTGTGATCTTTTGCCACCTTGTGTACTTGTGACCTTCGGACCGACATGCTCATACTTTTCTTGATTCTTTAACTTGGAAGCTTTAATAATGCATCTTTTTTGAAGTTCTTTAACTTTAACACTTCGTCGCTTTAAGAAGGACATATGGTATCAGAGTAGCGGAAGCCTTGAAACATATACTTGAGCTTTCATAATGTCTTTATAAATGTTGGTTGAGTATGAGCATGTGGCTATGAATCTGACTCGTTCTCGTCTAGCTGCTGCCACCATCGGGAATACCTGTAGGTTTAGGTTAGTGATAATCAACAGATATGGACGAGAGTGTCTTTGTCACTTCGTCGAATACGGTTGTAATAACCACGGTTCCTCGTTGATCAGTATAAATACTGCTTGTGATCAGATAGAATTTCGAAGAATCTTCTTGACAGGGTTTCACAGCTGTACTAGCCGTTCTTACTACCGGAGTGTCTCAAAGTAGACAACACGGTATGAGTGAACTAGCGAGTTACTATCTCACCGATTGAAATAAAAATTGATTTGAAAATCAATCGACGTGTCACTTTTGCCAAAGTATTTTTGTGACCCATCGAGAGTTTTAAGCATTTTAAAATTCATCAATCGTCAATTCATACACTGGACCGAATCGATATCCAGTGTCACAAGTTTGATCCATATAGGATCTCACAAGTCACCTATCGCAGAGCTTGTTTGATGTTGGCTCTGAAAGGATTTTCATCGTCATTGTGAATACTTTAAGTATCACTCTGATGTTCTAGCAATTACCACAAGGATAATGTGTAGGACTTTTAAGATATTACTTGTTATCACAATGTGTGATTTAACAAATATTTTGTATTAGTGTCCTAATGAGATTTATGGATGATCTTTTGGATCTAGACTCGATAGTGCACATTTAATTTTAATGATCGGAGGCTGGAGCGGACTTCCACCTTTTCAATACCAACTAACTCAGAGTGAGAAAGTCGATAGAAATGCGTGTAATCTCTGTGGGAAATGAAGCAAGAGTCTGTTGAGAGACATTGAGTGGCTAGGGAGGGTTGTGCATTGCGTCACTGGGTCCATGACAACTGTCTTCAAAACCAGACAACAACTTAGTGTTTCTGACAGTTTATGTATTGACCCGGTTTCTGCCTAAGTGTATAGAGGGCTTCTTTCTTTTCACCCTTTATCCTTACAATTCTTTTTCATTCTTCAACCCCTTCAGTGCTTACCGAGACTTCATGACTAATACCTTGTTGGGTTTGTTCTAGTACTAGCTTCATCTCAGTCGGCACTATTCCCTTATTCTCACTTTTACTCCTTTTTATATCATACATAAGGACTTCTACACTAACTAGTGGATTATCCCTGGGTAGATCCCTCCGGTTCTGTCTGGACCATGGAAACGAATACCTAATCTTAACCACCATATAACTCTAATTAATTACAGACATGGTCGGTCTTTTGGTATTGTCCACAGCCTTAAAACCATTTGAAAACATTGATCAAGATACTTTGAAAATCATTTAGTACCTCGATGGTTTTACTTTTCAAAAATTGCTCCCCCTCATCATGTGTATCGATATTCAAAATTTTTTAGCACATGAAGGTTGAAGCTCGCACTTGAGTCCTTATAATCACATCTTTAGTCATATATTTTAATCACATTTTCTCCTCTAATTAAAAATGTTAAATCTTTTAATATTTTGGATATTAATTGATTTAAATATAAATGCTTTTGGGGAGAAAAATGTTTCGATTATTAACAAGCCATATTAGGAACATTTTAGTGCTCCTCCTTAATTTATGAGGGAATGATATGGTGTTTGAGTACGTTAATTTGAAATTTTTTGAATTTACTATGAAATTCTTAAAAATTCGTACTCAAACACGATATTTGCCTAATATTAGTCTACACTATTTATTCACATATTCACAAGATTGATAATTACAAAAGAATGACCTGAAATGTAGTAGGACAAGATATGACAAAGTCATATTATCCGTTCAAGCAGTCTGAGGTCTTCTCCGTACTCTCTTCCACTAACAAATTTCTCTAAGCTTCTCATTAACCTCATGTCTCTAAGCTACTTATCGATATCCTGGATCATAACTCGAGCCCTTCGCTTGTCTAATCTATTCCATTTCCTCTTTGGCAGGTATTCCATCCTTATTCCCGAAGAAATATCATGAAGAGTTGTACGAACAGAAGTGAGTGTGCCATCACTGAATTTATAGAGTTCATTAGTGTGCATCAATCTGTTTATGTTGTTTCGATCCTTGTATATCACTCCTTGAGGGTCTGAATATGCAGTGTATGCAATTCTTTTTCTGAGATCCGGCCTGAATATGTCTGGTTTGGTGAGGTTGAGCTTCTTTTGGTATCTTTCGACACCCAATTGAAGATCTTCCACCCGCCATTGAATGACAATACGTCTGGTGAACATATATAATGCCACATTCAAGTCATAACATTCGTCTATCGTGAGATTAGTCAGCTTCTGTTGAACAAGTAGGAGTAACATGTCCTCGATGTCTTGTAGGCGAAGTCGTGGGAAATTACCTTCTTTAAATTTGTATAGTTGTTGTTCCTCTCTACGAACTTCAATCTTGTCCAAGTAACCATAGTCATACCACTTCATAATCTTAAGGCTGGTAACTGCAATGATTCTTTTTCTGGAGTAGACATCTCCGTAGAATCATTGACGTTTGGGACCCCAGTGTGAAGTACCCCAATAGGCATGATTATCATATACCATCTTTACGGGACTCCATAGATTAGGAACCATGTCTTTAATCCATTGGACCTTATAAGTAGCAGCCTTTGTATTTGTTACGGAAGTTGAGTATTTTTTGCTTAAACTTCCACCTTTCAGATATTCCTGGTCGTTGTTGATAAAGTAATCATGTGGGATAACTTGACGATCTCGATGATCTAGAATCAATGAGAGAGGCTTACGGAGATCGAATGGATACTGCTTGCCTTCAGGGTTATGCTAGTCTAGTCGTTCAGTTGTAGATTTAAAACATTCTTCAAAATGATACTCTAGTTCCGTACGACTCTTGCAGGTGCCTTTGAGTAGGTTGAATGCCGATCCAACCAGAAGTTCTTAAGTCGGATTTGTAATGTTAAGTTGATTCATGATAAATGCAAAGAAGTCGATTGGAGTATGTTAGCCTCAAAATATTGAGTCGAACATGAAGTTCGTTCATTATGTATTTAAGTCTCGGTCAATCAATTAGTTAACGTTGTAATAGGAAAGTATCGAGAATCGGGCTCGATAGTTAATCTAATATTGTATATGTTTCGGGTTTAATCCCAAGCAAAACCCGAGCCCGGGTCCTAGTTAAATATCCCGCGCGTCACTTTTAAGTGTCGGGGTATATAAGGAACTTTTCCACTTGGAAAAGTAAGTTGTTCAAAATATCTAAGAAATATCTTTTCTCTTTTCTCTCATCTCTCTCTCTAGTTTCTCTCTCTAGAACAACTCTCTCTTTCTCATTTCTAGTTCCGATTTCGTGATCGATTGTATGAAGTGAAGTGTTAACGGGATCCTACAATTGGCATCAGAGCTACGTGTGGATTCGTGGTTGATTCCTTGTATGCTAATCACATCACTTTATAACAACTCACAACTTTGCTTCACTTCACGAATTCTCTTCGCTTCACTACTTCACTTTGCTTCACAACTTCACTACGCTTCACAACTTCACTATGTCTAGACACTACTACGATCACATCAATCTAACACTACTTATAAGATCACCCCGATCTAACTATACTTTCAATGATCACCACAATCTAACTATTATACACAACTACAATACACACCTTCACAATATACACAAATGATTTACAAGATCTAACACAACTTCACAACAACACCAACTAAAGTATAACACTTTTTGACTTGATGATAAGAAGTATTCTTCTCTTGCACTTGAGGAATTAAGCTTGGATCACTTGGAAACTAAGCTTTATGATTAAATGATTAAAGGATTGTAAAAGAGTATAAACTGATTTAGAACAGAAATAAAGTGTGTGCAAAAGGTGAGAATATCAGTGGGGAATAGTCCAGTATTTATAGGCAAACTGAGCTGCCTTTTTGTCTGGGCGGTCCCCTTAATTAGGATGCCAGTCCCCTTAATTATTAAGTGGACTGCCCTTATAATTAAGGGGGCCGCCTAGCCTAGACGCTCCTTTTTTTGTCTTTTCCGGGGGAGGTATTTTCAGGAATATTTCTAGCCGTTTTTAGGTAGAAAATTTGTATTCAAAATATTTATTTGAATAAAAAATTTCTTTTAAATCTAAAAATGTTTTGTAAAAGATATAGAAATGTTTGTGACATTTTTGTAAAAAAATGTGAGGTTAAATAAAAATTCCTTTGATCATAAAATGCATTAAGCATTTATTTATTCATACCTTTAAGTGATTAAATTTTCGTCTAGAAATCTTTTGTGTTGAAAGAAAAGGGTTTCAGTAAAACAGCCATAACTTTTGAGTCCAAAGTCCGTTTCAGGCCCGTGACTCTCAAATCGAAGAGAAAAAACAAGACGAAGCAACAAAATCACCCTTAAGCTAGTACGAATTTTTTCCGCGGCCCTAAACCCTCGTTTTACTATGAGTTATTGACATTTTTCATTTTTTTGAATTTGTATTAGACTTGTTTTTGTTCTAGCTCACTGCCAATCTGTATTTTTTGGCCCGATTCAGATTGGTGAGCCTATTTAAACAACTCTATAACCCTAGCCAACATTTATCTGTTTTTTGTACAATTTTAAATCTTTGGCCGCGGATTCCGAATCAAATCATTCACCAAGGTTTCTATTATTTTGTAAAATCCCCGTTAATTCACTTATCGTTTAATCATTAGACATGTAAAATACCGTGAACGTGAATTGGCAATACAAGACCACAACTTCAATCACATCATATCCACTTAAGATACAAAATCTTTCACACTTCATATTTCATAACTATTCATTCATCATGTCTACTCCAGTTAACACATCCTCAACAGATAGCCAAATGCACAACAATATCATGGCAGCTGGTTCAAAAGATCGTCCACCGATGCTTGGACCAGGAAGATATTCCAGTGGCGTTCGCGTTTTCTTACGATACCTGACACTAAATCGAATGTGAATATCTGAGGAAGTGCATTTTGAAGGTCCATATACGCCCACAGAGCTTACTCCATTGCAGGTTGTTGCAGTAGCAAAAAACATTCCACCATAGCTGCACATGAAGAACTGAGACAATACAACAACATGAAACAGAAGAACAAACTTTACTTTCAAGCTGAAAATAGGAATCTATTTTCTTGATTTTGACTGGTATTGTAATGAAATTACTCAACTAGTAGATGCATGCAACACAACTAAGGAATGTGGACAGCCATAGAAAGGCTACAACAGGGTGTATCATTTGGAACGTAACAAGATGTAAAGACCAATCTGTTCTGGATTTAGGAATTTACTTCTCGAGAGGGAGAATCCTGGAGTCTTATTACTCCAGTTTCTAAACCTGATAATGAGTTGAACAAGGAACAACTTGCAAGTTTCACCCAATCGCAATAAATGTTTCAATTTCTTTAACAACTTCAACCAAATGGTCAAAAGATTTGTGACGGTTGTCAAGCAGAGACAGGAAATAGACACAGTCTCATATCACAAGCTGTTTGACGTTCTGAAGCAGTTTCAAAACGAAGTTAATGATATCCGTTCTGAGAGATTAGCCAGAAGTGCAAATCCATTAGCACTTCTTGCGGCTGCTCAACCATATTCAGATAACTACTATCAGGCACCAAAACCTCAAAGATCGAATGCACCATCATACATGCAATCTTCTTCCACACGACCAAGTGCGTCTACCAGACACAAAGGCAAAGAGATCGCCAAACCAGTTACTCCTCAATCTGAGTCCGTTTCTGAGGAAGACAGTGATCCAGAACAAGCTCGGAGGGATAAGGATATGAAAAAGAACTTGGCACTCCTTGCTAAGTACTTCAAGAAGCTGTACAAACCTACCAACAACAACCTTCGAACTTCTTCAAACTCCAGGAACAAGACTGAAGATACTACACCAAGGTATAACAACGACAATCAGTCAGGGCAGTTTGGGAATCAAAGGACGATGACAGTTGCTGGGGCTAGGGAAACAGTAGGCAGTCCGGTAGTGCAACAAAATGGGATACAGTGCTTTAACTGCAAGGGATTTGGACACTATGCCAGGGAATGCAGGAAGCCAAAGCGGGTTAAAGACTACGCGTATCACAAGGAGAAGATGATGATGTGCAAACAAGCTGAACAAGGTGTTCCACTTCAAGCTGAGCAAGCTGATTGGCTAGAAGACACGGATGAAGAGATTGATGAACAAGAATTGGAAGCACATTACAGTTACATGGCAAAGATTCAGGAGGTCTCACCTGAAGAAACCAGTTCTACTAGTCAGCCATTGGAACAGGTACAAAACCATGATGAAAATGATGTGTTTGCCAATATGAGACGACATTCTGAGCAACCTGAATCCATTAACGACACATATGTTTTGGAGAAGGATGATAGCAATGTCATTCCTGATTCATCAAATATATGTACTAATGATAATCAGGTTGATCAAAATGCGGCTGAATGTGTTGATGAGCGTGTTGCGAATGTTTAATGAGCGTTGAAGCGCTGCTAATTTAACTCTGGATACGGAGGAAAACAAAACGATTTTAAAGCAATTAAAGAAAGCAAACGCATCAGTGACTCAAGAATTAGAAAAGTGCAAAACTAACCTTGATGAAACCAATAGTGCTCTAAAGGAGGCTATTAGTTGTCGGGATAGTTGTCTGATTGCACTTCAGAACAAACAGAATGAGTTTGAGAAGTACAAAGCCTTTAATGACCGGACGATTGATTATGAAGATCTTCAACAATTAAAATGAAACTCTAGGACTATTATCCTTAAAAGACATTGAAATTAAAGAAGGTTTTAAAGACTAAAGCCTATGAAATTTTCAGTTCTTTGATCAGAAAAACACGATGATTTAGTCAAAAAGAGTCTATTTAAACTAAGTCACATACGGAAGGTTATCTCAAAGAGAACAAAATAGTCATTTCGCTTTAAAGGTTAAGGAAGATAAAGATATTGACAAGATGATTGAAATGGACAAACAATTAAAGTTTTTGAATGAAATTGTTTATACTCGTAATCAGTCAATTCAGACCATTCATATGTTAGCACCCAAATGCTCGACATATAATGGTAGACCAACCTTTGCTAATCCAAGGTACTCAAAAGCTCAATCTGAGAACCATGTTTGTATAGATCCCCCCCCCCCATACGTACTTCTGACCTGCAATCAGATTTCCCCTGACAGGATAAGAGGACCAAGAACTTCTTATGAATAAACGAGAGGTAGATCAAATTGAAATAAAGATTATGTTAAACCATATGATTACACTAATCAGAATAGTCTTTATGAAATTTTTAAAGGACCTCAATTGGAGTATCTTTATCAGTTGGAAACGCACCAAAAAAAAAAAAAGGAAAAAAAAGTTAGGAAGACAATTGAGAGAAAACCGTTTGTTAGAACAAAAACCAAACATTGCTGAAAAAATGTTGCTTTCTTACCCCGTTTCAAATCCATTAGTAAAATAGACAAGTTTTTAAAACGAAATGACATTTAACACAATTCAATTTAGGGAAATTGTTGATCAAACTTGGATTTAAACATACTAGTGCTATTATTTCGGGTGCCACATCTGCTCATGATATTGAAAACTTTTGATAAAAACCTTACTCATGCCTCTATCAATAAAGTCACAAAAATACAGTTTTCGATTTGAACACGAACTTAAAATAGAAATGCATAAGAGTTTTGATACGTTAAAATCTACTTGAAAACGAGTATACGAACTTGAATCTTGAAAAAAGCTGATTTTTTCAAATATGTATTGACTACTTATCAAGAGTGGTGTCCTAAAGAATGTTACAAAATTCATATTTTGCATTCTCTGTCTATTTAAATGCATATGCTGAATTACAAATACGTGTATCTTCATAAAGTCAAAGATGTGAAACGAGTCTTTGCACAAAAGCATTCGAAACAAACGAATCTGTAAAGACGAAGTCAGAATAAGCTTTTAAAGAGTTTTTGGCTAAACCTTGAAAAACACTCGATTTCACTTAACTTTCCTTTACAACAATTGTAAAGAACAGATGACAAACAGACGCCAGTTATGCAAAGAAAATGCTTTCAAATGTATTTCGAAAAAGAACGTAACAATATCATGATACAAGATTTGAAAAGCTCAAAAGCAAGACAGAACATGGTGATAAAGGAGTTAAAGAAACTCCTTTTCCTGGTAACAAAAGGGAAAGTCTGTTGAAACTCAGTTTGATAAACCAGCCTGTTGTTCGACAACCCAAATGCTCAACGGTATTCAAAACCAACAGTTTTAGGAAAAACAACTTAACTTCCGTTATACAAATTCTCAGAAAATGAGAAGTTTTTCAAACGAATCAATCGGTTAATAAAACTAATGCTCGGATGGTTTTTGTTTATAACCAGACACTCAACAGAATTTGCCTCAGAATTTAGAAACCACGCGGTACGAAACACAATGTGCTTAAACCAGGAACGTAATAGAATTGCCTCCACCACAACACAGGAACAAGAACACCACAGTTGGCCTCCATGCTTCTAGGAATACTAATCCTCACATGTCTAAATCATTAGGAGTATTTTCACACAACTAGTGTGAGCAGACCAACAAGCTTAAGAGCTTATCAAGATAAAAGAAAAGGTCTAGCCAACCATAGTCAAGTGAAGATTTCAAAAGAAGAAGTTAGAAAACCATCATATGATTTCTAGTATTCCTAAGAAAACCCACGTCCTGTAACTGCGTGTAATACAGTTCAAATTCCAGAAAAACTTCGAATGTTAATGCTGTTTGTGCCTGAATGTGAAAATGTGTGTTTAATATCTACTCATGATGCTTGTGTTTCTAGAATACTTTGAAAGGACGTGAACACTAGAAACTAAGAAGCCTAATGTAGTGCCTATTAGTGCTAGTAAACCAAGAGAAAAGCGAACAAATCTGTTGCAACACCCCATAAGAAAACAGTTGCATCAGATACAACTATTCAGAAATCCAAGAGTTACAGTTACTATAAAGAGTTGTATAAGAATACAAATCAGGAATGGAAATGGTGGACAACTAAGAGATGTCCATCAGGATATACATGGACACAAAAGCCTCTTAGGACCAAAAAGATATGGATGTCTAAGATCGGGAAAGATGATGTATCAACAAGTATTAGTCCCACTATAGACATTGTCTCTAGGATTACTAATGTCTTAAAGATATCAAATTCCTTAGGATCCAATTTGTCCAATGTTCCATCGTCCTCTAATTCTCTTGCAGATTGTACAACTCATCCTATTCATTGTTGACTCTGGATGCACAAAGCACATGACGGGCAATCTCAAGCTGTTGTGTAATTTTGTTGAGAAATTTCTAGGTACCGTTCATTTTGGAAATGATCAGTTTGCTCCAATTCTTGGTTATGGAGTTCTGAATCAAGGGAATGTCACGATCAAATGGGTTTATTACGTCGAAGGCATCAATCACAATCTTTTCTCTGTTGGTCAATTTTGTGATGCGGATTTGGAGGTTGCTTTCAGGAAATCTACATGTTTTGTGAGAGATCTTCAGGGAAATGATTTACTAACTGGTAATCGTGGATCTGATCTCTACACAATATCTCTTCAAGAAACAACTTCATCAACTCCAATCTGTTTCATGGCTAAAGCTTCACCAACTCAAGCATGGTTATGGCATCGAAGGCTTTCTCATCTTAACTTCGATTACATCACCTTACTCTCAAAGAAAGATGTTGTGAATGGCTTACCAAAGTTGAAATATGTCAAGGACCTGGTGATTGTTGATGACTATTCAAGATACACTTGGACTCTTTTTCTACGATCCAAGGATGAAACACCAGAAGTTCTCAAAGATTTTCTCACGATGATTCAACGCAATCTTTAAGCCCAAGTCATTACTGTCCGTACTAACAGAGGCCCAAAGTTCTTGAACAAGACACTCCATGCTTATTTCAAAGAAGAAGGAATTGAACATCAAACTTCTACTCCTCGAACACCTGAACAGAACGGCGTTGTCGAAATACAAAACC